>JAKUCM010004175.1:0-19006 GCA_023374145.1 Lepidium sativum
GAGAGATCTTGGAAAAATAGTGTTGTCATGCCATCTGGCCCTGGGGCCTTATTAGGACTCATAGAAAAATAACGCAACACGGACTTCCTCATGACTTGCTCGTCACATCAACATCTGATTATCGGAGACTTAATTTTGGTCTCTAGCTCATCCAGAGACTCAGTTGAACCCCCATTACTTGTAAACAGCTTCGAAAAATAGTATGTTGCTTCTCGCAAAATATTTTCCTCCTTATTAAACTAGACGTTAGTCTAAGCATAAAGATTGACGATTCTATTACGAGCTCGCCGCTGCTTAGTTTGAGCGTGGAAGAAACTCGTGTTTTCGTCACAGTCCCTCAACCACTGGGTTCGACTTTTTTTTTCCAATTTATCTCTTCCTCCACATAGGCATAAGATTCAACATTTCTTCTGGCAGATTCTATCTGGCAATGTGCCTGTCAATCAGAATCTGCATCATCGGGGTATTAATTACCCGCGTGATTGTTCACAGTGTGGGGCAGAGATTGAGTCGATTAACCATGCTCTCTTCCAGTGTCCTTTGGCCCTGCAGACGTGGGCGCTGTCGGATATTTCATCGACAATAAATTTATTTCCGGGGGAATCAATTTGATATAATTTGGACTATTTGTTTTGGCGTTTACCAGGAAGGTGATAATCATCACTACTTTTCGTGGTTAATCTGGAATGTATGGAAAGCCAGAAACGATTTTGTTTCTCGAATGTCGTTCCCGACCCTGGTAGAATCATTTCTCGGTCATTAGCAGAATATGGGGAATGGTCAGCGATTCGGCTACGGCCATCGATTCAGTGGTTTAGACATACGGGCTTTACCGAGACACGTAAATCCGATTGGATTTTCTCTACTACAACCAATTCAGCCTTCACAGGTTACCGATGTTTGGTGGATGCCTCCTAGAAGACAACGGCCAAAAAAAAGAAATTTGGTAGAGGATAGCTGGTTCGGGTGCTCAAGGAATCAACAGAAACTTATCTGCACTGCACGCAAAGGTGGAAGTTGTTATATGGGCCATGGAATCACTGAAGTAGAGATGTCTACGAACTGTGAGACTGTGATTGAAGTTTTCTCAAAGCCGAAGGATTGGCCTTCACATAGTTATGTGCTCTGTTTACAATTTTTCGCTTTCAATTATTCCTCAAACTCTCAATTATAAAGCTAACTACCTCACCAGGTTTGTACGCAAGACAAGTTATAGTTGATTGTACAAAACTTCACTTTGCTTTGCTTTTTAGATCCTTTTTATGAAATTGCTTTTCTGGAAAAATAAAAAATTACTACTGGGCCTTTATATTACGTCGAAAGGATTTCTCAAGCCCATTAGGCCCAACTTACTTTACCAAGCGTGTCGTTTATTAGTTCGCAACTTTTCCTTCCTTCTCTATAAACGTCCATGACGGATTTTCTAACAATCCAATGAAAGCAGTGATAAAAAATCATTGAGACATCGAACCAAAATCAGAGACTGGCTCAGAAAAGTCTCTGGTACAATCCTTTCGTTCATTCATGCTCTTAAACCAACCACTTGTTCGAAACACAAACTATGAAAATACAAAGAATCTGCTATAAGTAAAGGAATATAAAGAAGTTGGGTGATGCTCATATTCTATGGGTGTAATGTGAGTCTATCAAGCCAATGGCTTTCAGTACGAGGAATTACTTTACAATCATCACAAACCAACCCAATTCAAATCCTATCTTGTGAAAATAAGATAAAACTCGATATAGAAAAAGGCTCAGGGTATTGCATAATCTGCTCAATGAAGAGTTTATCAGACTCTTCTCATACAAGAGGTGTCAGAAATTAAGCATTATTCATCATCGCCAAAACCAAAACAAGAGAACACAAAACAAAATCTTCGCAGAGATCAGAGAACAAAGAAGCGGCGAAAATAAAATATAAAATTAGGGTTTTTGTTTCAAGTCGAATGATGAAAGAGACGATAAACCCTGGACTGCAATTTATAGATACTTATTAATGGGCTTATTGACTTAAAAGCCCATTAAAGTTTTCTCGTATAAGATCAAAGTTCCATTGGACCTTGAAAACTTTTATATATATAAAAAGTTGATAGAGTTTTTTTTTGTTCTGCATAAAAGTCTATAACTACTAAAAGCATCCTAATTAAGATGGAGGAACAATCATCTTGCATCCTAATTAAGTTCTATCTTTAATTCTTTCGTAATCTTTTCATCTGCTTGATCCAGTACTGATCTTATCTCTTCAAGTTTCTGTCTCATACACTCAATCTCCATTACACACTTTCTGGTTTCAGCTTCTTTCTTCTTACTAAAACTTTCAGGTGAATCAGAAGAGGGATATTTAAGCTTGAATGTAATGGTGGAAGTTGTAGCAAATGGGCATTTCTCTAAGGATATGTTAAAAGCTTCTTCTCCATCAAATGCATTCAAGAAGGCAATGTGTGCACAGGAGTTATTGTCAATGACATAGCTTCTCTTTGTGTCCAAAGCTCCAAACTTTTTGTAAATTCTGACCAAATCATCTTTAGATGGCAGAGTAGAACCATAATCAGCATCTTTCAACAGCTCAACACCTGAAAACTGCTTCTCAACTGTCTCATAGAGTTCATTTCTTGTTTGCTCTTTTTCATTCACTACTTTCTGCATCAGTACTTCAGGGAGCTTCTCTTCATCTGAAACAGTTCTCTTCTGAATCCTGTAATTGGCCCCATCATGGTACATAAAGCTGCGGTAAATGGACACAAACTCTCTTACAATGTCACACGAGTTAATATACTCTTTTGGAGATCGTGTACAAAGAGCAGCTGCACGGATTAGACCTACCACTTCCTCTGATTTAGCTTCTAATCTCAGAAAATCAATAGCTTTGTCAGTCGTCATTCGCTCTGGTACTTGGATCTGATTTTATTCTGTTTCTACTCTGCTCTTTCTCGACCCCCAACTAGAACCTGTCATGAATTCAGGCGAAAGATACTTGCTCTTTTTCCTCTCTCTTTTACCTGTCTGCACTAAACTCTCGTCATTTCTATTGTTCCTTTCCACACTTGAAGAAACATCAATCCTGAGCCTTTTGCAGACTGAAGCCAGTGGAGTAGAGAAATCAACAACTAGTTCAATACCTGAATCATCTTTCTTTTCACTTTCTTCTAAATGGTTCAAGTCATTTGAGTCCTCTCTTTTCTCAATCCCATCATCATCAGCCAAACCCCTCTTCCTCGATGACAATCTCTTCCCATTACAAATTTCTTCCTCAGCTGTTTCAATGTTAGAAACTTCACCATGTTTCCTGCTTCTCCTAACAAACCCGGAACACTTTCTTAAAGATCTCTGGCATGATTCATCATCTTTGTGTTCAAGTCCTATTATAATCTATCTTCATCATACTTAGCTAAATCAAATTTTCCTTTACACCGATAAAACACGAATAGTTGCCTCTTCAAAACCTCAATCTCTAGCATATCACTAAAACTAACCGTCTTCGCAAGGTTCTTAACATTTTCAAGAACAACTCCAGGATCAGTTTTAAGAACCAAAGAAGATACAGCCTGTCTAACATCAGGCATAAGAACACCTTCCTAAATTCCAGAATTCTTAGCTACAGAACTAAACAGAGCCCCTTCATCACAAACCAAAAATAGCTAACTTTTCCACCAATCTCTCTCACAGCTTCTTCCACAGCACTGAGAAAGCCTCTAGAATCACTCATCATCGAAAACTCTTTAAAATTCTCAATAAACGGTTTACTTGCAATGGATTGCACCAAGAAAAGTTCCCATCTCCGAAATACGCCACAAGTAATTTACCTTTTTGCATTGTCTTCAAAGCCAAGTCTGAAGCATCTGTAGAATCAAAAATCTGACCTGGCCACCATTGATGACAATTGACGTTTTCTCCTCACACATAATCACCCACATGGATCCCATTTTCTTCTTCTTCTTCTTCTTCTTCGAAATTATCTCTCAACGAAGATACTTCACTCATCCCACAATCTTCAATTGCTCCAGAGTTTTCGTTAACATTCTCCATCTTAACATCATGACCTTCAAAATCTCATCACAACCATCGTTATCAGAAACCCTAGAACCAGTCATTAGAATGTTTCCCGTCGAACAAAACCGCAGAAACTTGAACACAACGAACAATTAAAGAAATATTTTTCCTTTCTGACGAGAAAAACACGTACAGTGTACAAGAATACAAAGAAATCATAATTACCTGAAGGAGAAGAAACAGCAGCAAATGTAGAAAACACCTTCTTTCCCGTTTTATAGGGCGCAAAGTTTTCGTTTTTCCTCTCGAGAAAAGAAGAATGTACATTAAACTTGTGACTAATGCTTTTGATTTGCTATATATTATTTTTACATATTATCTAATATTCGTGTTCGATTTCGTTTATCGTACATCAGTCACGTTTCCTAACATCTCCGATCGATACTCAAATACCTAAAAACGTCAATTTTATTTCGATTCCGATTTTTGCGTTTGGATTGGGATAACAAGTAATTACCCTTTTGCGTTCACACAAACACAACCACTAAGCCAAATTTTGATATTCTGTATTAGTTCTTCTATGTTTTGAGTTAAGCATTTCATCAAACATGTTATGTGCATCTAAAGAAGCAAGGCATCAGAGACTAGATATGATTCAAATTACAACAATTTCTCAAGGCTGAATTAACAATTCCAAACGCAAATTATACAAAACAACACAAAAAAAAGATTCATAATTCCGAAAAAGAAGACATATTTTTTGAACATTCCGATAATTAAAAACTCAAGCAATGGAAACCTTAGCACCAGCTTCTTCAAGTGTCTTCTTAGCTTCTTCTGCTTCATCTTTAGTCACTCCTTCCTTAAACTTCTTTGGCAAACCTTCAATAAGCTCCTTTGCTTCCTTTAAAGCCAAGCTAGTCAAAGCCCTAACAGCTTTAATCACTGCAATCCGAGAACTACTTGGAACCTCGTTAATAACCACATCGAATTCAGTTTGCTCCGCCGCTTCAGCCGGTGCACCACCGTCGGCTGGAGCTGCAACAGCTGCTGCTGCGGGAGCTAAAGAGAGAGGCGAAACACCGAATTTGTCCTGAAGGTAATCGACGAGAATGCGAGCTTCTTCAAGGGTAAGGGATGAGATTTCTGATCCAATCTTCTCAATTTTCTCTGGAGCTTCGACGGCGGCGATGGGACGGAGGTTGATTGCACGGTGGCTGAGACTGGAAGAAGAAGAAGTTCCAAGACGGAATGGGAATTTCGATTGCGGTGGGTTTGGAAGGGAAATGATGAGCGGAAGCAGAAGTGAGATGAGATGAGGAACGGATTGAGCTTGCGATAGAGAGAGTAGTCGCTGCCATTTCTCACTTCTTCTTCTTCCTCTAGTTTTGGGATTTGTTTTGTGTGTCTCTGTGTGTGAGTTTGCAAGGAGAAAATAAAGATGAGGATGATAGAAAAACAAAAGATAAGGGGTATTTTCGTCATTAAAATAATGCGTACGCTTGCTATCATGCGCGTGTGTAAGTAATTAATATACATATACACAATTGAGATACTAAAAATTAAAAGCAAGGGGCGTTCCGAGAATCGAACTCGGGACCTCTCGCACCCAAAGCGAGAATCATACCACTAGACCAAACGCCCAACTTGTCGAATGTATATTTTATAAGCATCATATTGTTTATAGTCTTTCGCAATATATAAACAAGCTACACTAAAATAATATATTTTTAATTAATTTGTGGCTGAACTAAAAATCGATATGATATCATAAAATTATATTGTTTTATAGAAGTTATTAATATGTATATTAGTTTATATAGTATTAATTTAAAGAGATGATAATGTAAAAGAAGAGCTTTAAAAGCATATATATCATCTCAACACTATAGTTTTAGTATGTAATGAAACATTCTTCACTATGAAAAAGAAAATTAGAAAAGTACAATTGGTATACCATAGTGTTCATGGAATTTTGAGAGCTTGTAAATTTGGTTCTATGTTTACAAATTACAATATTAGTTTAGTTATACTATCTTAACAAAATCACTTGCAAATTTTAGGGAATAGATCTTTTCCATGTTGTGCTTTTCTGTCTAACAATGAGATTAATGAGCAAATAAGCAATCGCAATGCAACAAACCTATTATCAATAAATCATATATGATCTAGATTAGATTTGCAGAGATAATAAAAGTGTCATAGTATTATTATCTACCTATCCAATCAATTATCTCAACTTTTGTTTTTTGTTTTCTTCATAATAGTTAAATAATAATCTACAGTTTTGTGATACTCCGCATGACAAAACACAAAGAAGATCACTTTCCGAAAAACTCAAAAACAATGGAAACATTTAAAACTATGTTAACATAATCCAAAAAGTTCCAGAAAAATGGCAGAAATTAAAAACTCAAGCAATGGAAACTTTAGCACCAGCTTCTTCAAGCTGTTTCTTAGCTTCTTCTGCTTCATCTTTAGTCACTCCTTCTTTAAACTTCTTTGGCAATCCTTCAATAAGCTCTTTAGCTTCCTTCAATGCCAAGCTAGTCAAAGCCCTAACTGCTTTAATCACTGCAATACGAGAACTACTTGGAACCTCATTGATTACCACATCGAATTCCGTTTGCTCCGCCACTTCAGCCGCCGCACCACCGTCTGCCGGAGTTGCAACAGCCACTGCAGCAGGAGCTAAAGAGAGTGGAGAAACACCGAACTTGTCTTGAAGGTAATCGACGAGAATGCGAGCTTCTTCGAGCGTAAGAGACGAGATTTCAGATCCGATTTTCTCGATTTTCTCCGGAGCTTCAACGGCGGCGATGAGACGGAGGTGAGTTGCACGGTGAGTCAATGTAGAAGATGAAGCAACACCGCCGATGCGAAAGGGGAATTCGATTGCGGTGGATGTGGAAATGAAGCGATTGGCGAAAGCGAGAGTCGGATAAGATGAAGAACGGTTTGTGCTTGCGATGGACAGAGTCGTCGACGCCATTTTTCACTTCTTCAGCTTCTCTCTGTTTGATGGGATTGAAACCATGAGAGTGATGGATAAAGGATAAGGGGTAATTTGGGGAATAACATAATGCGTACGTTTGCTATCATGCGCGTTTGTAGTTGTATTGTTCGTATATTGACGAAAATACCCTTACCCTTGTGAACCGAATTTGTCATTCAATTCTAATTTTGGTACAAATCTCTTACCTTGAACCAACCCGACTTTTGTCCTTCACAAGCGAACTAAACCGAAAACTAATTTCAGTCAAACTAAACCGGACTGATTAATCTGAAATAGTCTCTTTAAAGACTTTTGAAGCAAAGTTTGTGACTATGTGGTGTAAAACATTTCTAAGGTTTCAAAAGTAGCATGTAATAATCATATACCAATGTAAGAACATTCAGTAGTTTCGATTATCCTTTCTACATTTTCCCACCAATGCTACGAACAACAGCAAGTTCCATTTCCAATGAATTCCAAAGCTCACTCATTTCACCATCTACGTCTTCTCCTTCCGTACCAATACGCAAAAGTAGCCACGGATGCAGCCACAATGACTCCAGTAGCTGCGTGCCATATGTGCAAAGGCTTATCCATTACCACCACAGTTGAAGATTGTATCACTATCTCCGGAACATCCTTAGCTTCTGGAACTTTATGCCGACTCACTATGGTCTGAGCGAATTTGAGTCCTTCTCTTTCCAATTCTTCTATATCAATCACAGCTGGTTTCAGTTTTGTTGCTTTCGAGATAGTTTCATATTCTTCTTTACTTCCTCCTTCGAGAAAAGACCCAACGAGGTGACCCTTTTTAACCCAATACGCTCCAAAGGATTTGCCGTCTTCATACTCCCCAAAGTGCACAACTTCACCTGTCGGGTCTCCATAGAATTGCCATGAGAAGGCAAAGACCCTTGAGTAGAAAAACGGCAAGTAGTCAAAGTCTCCTGTCTTGTCTGGTTCCATAATGGCTGTAACTGCGTGCCGTGCAGATTTCCTAGCTGAATCCACGTGCTCAAGTCTCCTCATTTCGCCAAATATTTTCACTGGGAATGTAGCTACATCGCCTATTGCATACACTGAGCTGTCACTTGACTGCATTTTGCCGTTCACTTTGATCCCTCCTTTCTCTATTGTTAACTGTCCTTCAAATAAGCTTGTGTTTGGCCGTATCCCAATGCCAACCACAACCATATCTGCTGGTAATTGGCTCCCATCTTTGAGATTAACTGCTGTAACCTGTGGAAAAATCGTAGAAGGTCAATATCTCATAGTTTCATCATCCGTTTTTGTAGTGATTCTTCCCCTCTTTATATATAGATGCAAAGTACCACACAATGTTTAAGTTGAATCTCAAGCTAAAAAGACATGATCTTACCTTTCTATTCGAGTCAAACTCAAATGATGTCAAAACCGTTCCTTTTACAAATTTCACGCCTTTAGCTTTGTAGTATTCTTCATACAAACTTGCAATCTTGGGCGTAAACAGACGTGCCACTATCATAAGAAACAGAAAAATGTCAAGCCACATACACAAGCGTTCCCTTTAGACATAAGTTGCGTAAAAATCGAGAGTGCTAACTGCAGTGAGCCTCTGGGAAAACCATCGTCACATTGATTTTGTTGATCACTAAAGATGCAGCACACTCCATGCCAATATAGCCACCGCCAATAACAACGGCATTCCCATTGGAACACGACTCAATTGTAGTGGCTAGCCTATTTGCATCGCTCAGATCTCTTAAGTAGCAAACATTTTCAGCGTCTGAGCCTTCCACCCCAAATTCTTCGAGCTTCAAAGCCTACTTTCACCAGCAAAATGTGGCAAGAATAAGGCCACAACTTAAGCAGTTGAAAGTTCATTAACGATGTCCAGGAGCTAATTAAGATGTTGATGATGACAAATAACAAAATCCCAAGGAAGAATTTGTTGTAGAGAACCAGCAAATAATCGTTTATGTCAGTGGCAATTTTTCTCTGGCAAACTCCTAACTTTGTATAACGAAAAACATAAATATTACTGTGCAATACATACCCGGGCACCTGTTGCAATGATCAAGAATTTGTAACTTATAGTCTCCCCAGTGCTTGATAAAAGAGTCTTCCTCCTCACATCAACGGACTTAACACGAGTCCCAAGGACCAATTCAATTCCTGACAAAAAAATATTTCACAGAATTTTCAGAAAAGACTGATAATAGCCCAAGTAAAGTAGTACTTTCTCAAAACCAAAAGTGCAAATGTACTTACCATGATCTTTGTACCATTTTGGGGTGAGCTTCTCATCATTAGCTCCAACACAAGTGTGGAAAGAAGGAAGCCGTGCAGGAGCTGCAGATAAGGTCGTGAGTAACCCTTACAGAGCACAATGAATGACGTATATAACCAAATTCTTTTTACTTGAGAACTGTCTATACATCTTAGCTTTCCCTAACTCCGAATGCAGAAACCGCAAGCTATCAGGTTTCTCTTACCTTCTGGCAGCAAAAATCCTTTGCTTAAGGCAGGCCTCTCATATGGTGGAACCTAGAAGAAGAAGAAGAAAACAAATACCAAGGCCTATCAGTTATAGAGTGAAACATAGCATCTCTCTTTTCCTCATTCTTATATTGATCAACAATTAACACTTTATAACATGACAAGCATGAATGAAAAACATGAATCACAAGCCTAAAGAATTGCTGCCATATCTAGAGACTGCAAAAACCTCATAATCTACTTGTCCTTCAAGGGAAAACAGAAACAATGTATCAATTCTTGCAAGCTAACTCTGATGTTATATAATACAAAGTTCCACTGTATCTCAGATTACTTATAGCTTGACAACTTCATATATGTAGCAGAATTCTAAGCATAAATTGTACAGGATTCCAATTAAACTCTTAAGGAAATCCACAGCTAGTACATGTAGACATTCTAAATAAGTATCAGAAGCTCTAGCAACAAGGGGCAAAGAGACAATGACAAACTTAGTCCATTTCAATCAAACCAAATCCAAAACCAGGGCAAACGAAACATTCAATCAACACTACTGATAGTAAAAAGCATTTGCAGAGTCACTGAAAAGTCAGAGTGAAAAATTCAGGTGACAGGAGCTAATAAATACTTCCCAGGATGAAGCGATTCAGGACCCACAAACAATAAAAGCAGAGTTCTCGCTATCAATCGTGACAATTCAAATCAATTCATGAGAAACAGAGAGAGAGAGATAATAAGATTTCAAGTGGTTACGGGTTCTTCGGAAATGATGCAGAGTTCACCATCGGAGACACCTTTCCTGATGAATTCGAGAGCCGCATAACCAGCAGAAACACCTCCTCCGAGAATAACATACACGAAAGCTCTTCCCATGGCGGTTTCTTTGTTTTCCTTCTACGAGAAAATCCTAAACATGGGAAAATCAATCATATGAATGAATTATTTTTGCCGAGAAAATGATTATTTGAGGCACAGAAAAAAGAAAATTCTGTTATCGGATCTTCTCCACCAGTGAACGAAATTCGACGATTATATTGTTCATTTACATTTTTACCCCTCTTTGACTCCCTTAATAACACTTGAAGTTGCAGGAGAGTGGGACCCAGTTTAACTCTTTGCTTGCACGACTTGCTTCAATAATTATATTTATACTTCAATTAAAAAAAATTAACCAAAAATTTACTTCAATTTTGTTATCACAAAGTTATATATATTTATAATTTTATTTAGGTTTTCATTTTTTTTTGTAAACGGAATACTTCATAGAATAATAATCACGGGGAAGGTTTACATCAACAATCATAAATGAATTCTCTTGAATGATTGGTTAGGAAATCCGCTTAACGGAAAATAAAGAACTTAACAGTATGAACTACTCTTGATATGGAAGAAATGCAGGCCACTCTTCTGGTCGATCGAAAATCTGCAACACTGCCCTGTAATCTGTCGAAAACTCCACTTCCATGATTTGTAGTGCCAATAAAGACTACATCGCCCATAACACCACTTCAACCTCCGCATGAAGAACCGAAAGACTATGAGGTATTCCTCTGGCACCGATACACTCTCCTCCCACTGGATCTGAGAAGCAGAACCAACCTAAACCCAAATGACGGTTAGTATTCTTTTAGGACGCATCCACATAGTATTTATAGCATGTGAAATGCAAATTAGTTATGGTAGAGAAAGCTAATGACGACTTCCTGTCATCAGTTCAAACATCTAGAGGTACTCTAATGTCCGTACATTCAATTGGAGCCATAGACCATTCTGTATGATCTGATGTTGCATTACTTAGTATCATTCGAAATTCTATATCCTGATTGAAAAAGCAAAAAGTATTTATAACTTTCCAAATATGCAATAAAGTCCATGGGAACATGTTCATATCAACATTATCATATAATCTCCCCAATATATAATCCAAATTAAACCTAATTGATGAACGAGGAAAAATATTAAGCGCAGACGAAACTTGATTCTAAGCTTGGGATTCGACTGCCTCACATTATTAAAACTTGATTTTATTTGCTAATTAATAAAATACAGAGATTTGTCCTGGTTTCCAACAGAAAAAACAAATTTATTTCGTCTGATTTCAATTTTAATTTAGTATTGTTGGTTAATAGTAATAGTGTAATACTATTGCTACATATATGAAAGTTAATAATTTGTATAAAACACAAATCTATATTATCTATTTTCACAAGTTATATCAGTAGTCTGAATTTAAAGCATTCGATATTCGCATAGAACTTGCTTACACTCAATGAAAAATAATCTTATTATCATTTAATTTTGTATTTTCTTATTTGATTTTAAGGTAATGTAATGGGTTTATTTATTCTCGTGAATTTGACTAGTAGATACTACAAAATGACAAATTGTAGGACTTGTAAATGTTAAAAACAAAATATATGTAACGAATAATATTTTGTCACGTGGCGAGGCCATGAGGTTGATTGGTATTGGGAAGTGTGGTCGAGATGAGGTTGATTTTCCGATTTTATTAAAATCCAAAACGTTACAAATTGATCATTTACGCTCTCAATAAATCGACCAAGTGGCTCATGCATACAAAGAATCCTCTTTTTTTTTTTTATTGTATATTATTAGATCATGAAATAATATAACTTTGTGATTGAATTGTAGGACACGTACTTTAAAAAAATACTTTTTTTTCTTTTGGACTTACAATATATAAGAAATATCGATAATCCTCCCATCCTTTGTATGTTTTTTCGTTCAAATGTTTTTCATATTAAATCCTCTAATTCAAAACAGAAGTGAATTGGGCTTACCCTTTGGGCTTTTCTATTAATACATCTAGGCCTTCTCTTACATACAGGCCACATAGTAGCATAATGTAAAAACAAAACATAGTAGAGAGCAAATGGCCTAAATCGTATTTCTGTCTAATGTTTGAATTTAGCCACAAAATCATAAAATACGTTTTCATAATAATTAAAAGACAACACAAATCCTTCATATAAACCTTAAGAGCATGAACATTGCTTTCAAAAAAAAAAAAAGTTAAAAAAATCGGAGCCAATACGGGTTCGCCACGTGGCGAACCCGTTTCTTAAATAGGCGATGCAAGAAACGGGTTCGCCAAGGCTCCGTTCTTTTTAATTTTTTTTTTTTTGAAGAAACCAGGGAGAATAACAAAATTGTTCATGGTCTAATTGTTTTAAAAAATATATTTAAAAGCCAAAAAATGGATGGTTCAGTTGGTTTACTTTTGATTTAGCTATATATCAAGTAATGAATTTGAGTTTCACTTTATTCTAATTAAAAAATTTAGATTATGAATCAGATCATTATCGATCTAATTGTTATGTGTTAACATAGCATTATTGGGGTTAGGTGTAACTAAAAGTTTCCAAAAAGTCTTTTAATCCTAGTTTCCATACTAAAACTAGGACTGATTGAACAAAGACAGAAACTAAATTGATCAAACTACATTAAATTGATCAAACTACATAAGTATTATCATTTATGAAGTTATTAACTAGATAGATATGAACCGAATAGAAAATTATTAGAAAATGTAAAACTCATCGAGACGGGAAGAGATTGGTTTTTATTAGAAATAGAATGCACAGCTAAGGCATAAACCTAGAACATCTCACAAGCAAATACTAAAAATATAGAAGATAAAAAATCCAAATTTTGCACGTTTATTTGTTTTGTAAAAATATAAACCACTAGATTGTATGTTTGTGACCGACCTGCCATGTGAATTTTCCTTTATTATTCACATGGCAAGTCGACAATTCCCACATGATAAAAACGTTGGCCTAATCAACTATATTAACATGTGCCTCAATTCCATTTTCTATCTCGAATATCCATATTCATAGTTGACATTAAGGTCTATAATATAAGCATATAATGCGATTACTTTGATTTTCTACATCAATATGTCTAAGAAAAACATAATGTAGCATGCAATCTAGATTTAATAAAGATAGTATAACTATTAGTTTTTTATATATAGAATCTTGGTATATGTTACAAGTTTATTTTGAGATCTAGACAAGATAAAGGAGTAGAAAACATTTCGTTTTCTCTTATTTGCAGAATTCGAGTTCTTTCTTCCATATGCAAACAATTCTTTAAAAAGGATGGTTTACGTTCTTACGGTGATAATATCAACAGTTGGTGAATACGACTGAAAATCTGAAGCTCCTAATTAACAGAAATAAACACTTCATTTTGCACAAAATATCAGAAATATGGATATCCAATTGAAAGCTAATTACAGTATACAAAATGATTCATAAATCTTATATACTTTATTAAAATGACTTAATTTTTATGTGTTTTTATATATTCTAATTGATTATAACACCCGTCTCCCAAATTTTAAGACAACGTGTTACAAATGATATCAAAACCAAATCTAGATGTGTGTAGAGACAAAAGAGCCATACCGATAAGAGGTGACGATTGCGCAACAAGGACATTATGATCTATTAGTGGGGGCAAACTGTAACACCCCAGTTTCATAAAATATGATATATGGTAGTGCATGCAGAGAAGTTTAAAAAAATTGATTTGGTTATCTATGTCATCAAAGTGAACTTATTTTTTTCGGTCATTTGTCCACAAAGAATTCTAGAGTTGAGTATGTTGAATTGAAATAATTAAAAGATGGGTAATCTTCGATTTTACTATTGAGCCTGATATGGTATTCGATTATTATCACAAAACATCAAGCGTATATCAAAACTTGAGTCTTTTCATATTCCGAGGTCAAGTGTTCTCTCATTAAATAATAATTGAAAAATAATAAATTCCAATTCTAGCCAATACATAGAGAAGAGAAAGTAGAGCTTGGAATTATCCTCAACACATGCTTCATTCGGACAAAGTGTGTCGTTGCCTAAAGACTAAAGTTTTAAAAGTTCGGTACAACATTTTAATGCTTTTGCCGTCTCTCTATAGTGCTTATACACTTATCAACCTAACATCATGTCCCATTTTCCGATTTTTCTACCCAATTTTATTTGTTTTGTTTTCGATTAGATTGATAAAACCTAATTTATAGGTTAAGTTTTTCACGAAAAACAATATGGGATAGAGCTACGCAACCCCTAGAATCAAAGTTTGGTGGAAAATACCGCAAAGATAAATTTAACCACTTGACCATAAATACTTATCGAGTCCATCCAACTTTATAATATAATTTTACAAAATATATGTCATGTAGTTAACTAGTTTAGAAGTCTAAATTTTCAATTATGAAGTGTTTTTATTCACTACAAGAAGGATTCGTTATCTGAATCGGCATATTTGTGTTTTTAATGGTTTAATTCTTTTGGTTCGAGCTAGTAATTTATCAAGTATATTCTTAATAGTTATTTTTAAGCCTTTTCTAGTATTCGTTTGTGTTAGTTTTCCCTCTTTACAGCTAAATTTTTAGAGATATCTAGTTTTCTACTGACGATGTATAGCTCAATGAACATTTCAATTTTAATATCATCATATTAATCCATTCAAAATTGCGGCTCAAATATTCATTACACAATCCTAGCTAAATTATACTCATATATCGGTTTTAAGTACAAATTAATATCTATAGTTTTCAAGTATATATGGATAATTTGAACAAAAAAAAGTATATATGGATAAGAAAAAATCATACATAAGATTATATAATTATTTGTTTATTTATTTAAATAAATCTTTATCTTCATCTCAAAGGTTGTGGTTTTAGTTCGGAGAGTTAGGCTCAAGTCGACTTCTACATGTTGAATGGCGATGCCTAAAAATGGATAAAAATGTTGAATAAGAGGAACGTGAACTTGTACCCAAAATTTCTATTTGTAGCTTCAATGTGATACGTGTCTTATCATGATTGGTGAGACTAGGTGACGTTATGATTTATGATGAATGAGTACGTCATGTGATGTGTATATACATCAATCCACATGTATATATGTATATAAATACATGCCTAACTTCTATGTATGTGTACCTACATCAATCCACATGTATACATACATGCCTAACTTCTATGTATGTGTTTGCATATTTATATGGATAACATTGAAGGTGTTTCTCGATTTCACTATATGCTTAAATGATTACTCTGTTTTTTTTAAAAATAGTATTGCTCTGTTTCCTCTGTTTTTAAATTCCATCATAAAAAATTGTGTTCTATTATGTGAATATGTTAACTTTAAATCCAAATGTAACTATAGCAATTGGTTGACGGAGAAATGTAGTTTCATACGGTAGAGGAGTCGTATATATTATGGTTTTAAGATTAAAAGAAAGATTATCTTTCATAGATTTATTATTCGAATAAGTTCAAACAAAAAAAATAAATGATTTTAGTCAAATAGTTAATATCAATATTTATAACTTTTCTCACCAAAATTCATTTCTAGGCGTAACCGCGTAGAATAGAGATTAAATCTTTTTAATCCAATCGTTTAATAAAAAAAAAGTGCAATCATTTGCACTGAAATCATTGTCACGCTAAGATTACAAATACAATTATTACTTTCTGCAGAGAAGAACTATTCATAGATTGATCATGTTATAGACTTATGTGGAAATATATGTTTTGTTAGTTTTTATGTAATTATAATTGTTATTACTAAAATCATTCTTGTAATGTATTGTTGTAAACTAAAAATATAATGAAAATAGATTAATCATTTTGGATGTTTATACTATATGTGAAACATCTATGAGGAATAAATAACATTTCTTTTGTCTAAATTGAAGTAATCATAGGTAAAAACGAAATGATGATCACATAGTATACATGGTACGAACATTTATTTGAATAATACAAAGATGTTCGAAAAATATTATATATTTATGACCCATTCAACAATTTTTATTTACGTATAACATGGGTTCAATAAATTATCCAAATATATATAAAGAAAATTCAGATAAATATCATATATAATATTAATTATATTCCCAAACCTCTACACACGAGGCAAAAACATATACATGTCACGTACTATAATAGTACTCCTAAAAATCACATATATTTTTATATATTACTCAATTAATATTTCATAATTCTTTTTTTTTTAAAATCTTCAATCTCTCAATTACCATTAAGTAACTGCATTGATGACCAAATATCATCCATGCCCCAATAGTTTTCACCGGCTTGATCATCAACAGTCATTGGTACCGGATAATCTGCGGTGGTTGCAGCCGCGGCCGCTGCTGTGTAATTGCCGTAGTTGAATTCTAGATTGGTGTGTGGATGATGATATGGTGTTGTTGTAGGTGAATAAGTCTCCATAGTTTGATCTTGTGTACAAAACACATTATGGCTTGATGTTGTTGCAGCTTGATCGTTGATCTCTGAGCTGTGATGAGATCCAACGGATGATGTTGTTGTATCAGTTTGCTTGATGTATTTTTGGATTCTTGTCCTCCAGAAATTTTTGATCTCGTTGTCAGTTCTTCCTGGGAGATGTTTGGCGATTTTTGACCACCTAATCACATAATTAAGACTCAATTGATAAGTATAAGTACATCATTAAGTAATTAACTAAGTTGCGCTAATGATTGTTGTGGGGTTAGAGGATTAATATGTGATTTTATTGGACCAAGGTAAGTACATCTAGATAAAGCCAGAAAATTAGGGTTTAAGTTTGTTTCAATTGTAGGCTTTTTAGTTTTGTACTATTATTACATGTACACTGTTTGAATTTTGTTCATTTTTGTTTTTTTTTTAAATATATATTTGTTGATAAACGATGCAAATTTTATAATTTATTGTTTTGTTAAAAGCGTTACTTTTATCTAAAAGCATGTATAAAGTGAAATTTTAGGATTAAAGTAATTGTCAATAAAACTTTTGAGACAAAAAATGAAACTAGTTTAAAACCAACAAAAAATCTAAAAAGAAGAAAAATAACTTTTGTGAAGAAAAACCCAAAAGTTAAACGAAAGAACTATGAAAATACATAAAATGAATATTATATGACTCTTTCTGTGATAATGTTTTTGACTTTATACCTAATCAAATCTGTAAATAGTTATT
Source organism: Lepidium sativum (assembly GCA_023374145.1). Classification (NCBI taxonomy): domain Eukaryota; kingdom Viridiplantae; phylum Streptophyta; class Magnoliopsida; order Brassicales; family Brassicaceae; genus Lepidium; species Lepidium sativum. Next base: position 17,493 of record JAKUCM010004175.1, read on the forward strand.
TACAGAAAAATGTCACTAAATTTTCACTTACTAAATAAGCAAAATATACCATTTAATTTTGTTGAATCAGAGAATGATGTACCTTGCAGTTCGAGCCATATATTCCAGCTCTAATTCTATACATATAAAACAAATAAAATAGAAATCGAATAATTAAAGAAACGTGGAAAAATCACTTGGAATCATTTTTGACATATGAGTTTATAAAACATGCAACCACGAAAATCTATAAAACATACATCGATCCATATATGTATATTCTGTATTAAAATAAATTATTTTAAAATGAATTTTTCTGGGAAATATGTATAGCCATGAATTTGAGAGAATAAGCACGAGTTTTGAATGTTGATTTTGATAAAAAAAGCACGAGGTTTAATGTTAGTGGCAAAGAAATTTCATCACGTGCATAAAAAACAATCGTACCTACGTCTAAGAACAAGCTTGGATCGAAGTTAATTCACAAAGAAGTCACCAAATGTGTTGCTTTATTGTCTTTTCAAAGATCTACGTGGCATATAGCTTCAAGAGTATATAAATGATTCAATGTTGAAGGAAATAACTTCTTGGCTTTAATCACCAAATGTGATATTTCGTTACAAATTATATGTATATATTTTAAAAATCAAACCTGTTTCCCCATTTAGCATGAAGTTCCATGATGATAAGTTGTTCCTCCGGCGTGATATTTCCCCGTCGTACGTCAGGGCGGAGATAGTTCAGCCACCGGAGCCTGCAACTTTTTCCGGTGCGTTTTAAACCTATATACACTCGTATTATCAATTACACACATACACAACATTATAACATAGACATAAAATTATCATAGAAGTATTTGAATTGAATGATTTTATTTATAAATATTAGTGTATTACTATGCAGGGCCGTGGTCACCAAAGACAATAGCTTTAGGTCCTCATGATCCATCAAAAATAGAGGTCACACTTATACAAAATCACATTATTTTAATTTATATGCTTCATTGGAAAGAGTGAATTATATACAAATATTTTACTTTGATATATTATACACGATCGAGTTTTATGTCATTTAATACAAGAGGTGTCATATTATGTAATCAAGAGTTCGATTGTTCATATATTTTATATATAATCAAATATCTCATTTTTATTATTATTCTACGTTATTTTTTAACTCATTAGTTTTTAATTTAATCCATACTTCAAAATTATCATCTTATATAAAAAAGCTAATATTACAAAAAAGGTACAAACTTTAGAAAATTTATTTGTATGTTAAAAAGTTCAAATGAAAGTTTATCTTAAAAATGAAAACAATATAATGTTTAATGACATTACTATGATGTAAATAGTCATTTTGAACACCATAATATATAATTCAATATTTACTTTTTTTTTTTTTTAAATATATGTTGTAGTATAATTTTAACTGTTAGTTTAATTATAATCATCTGGAAAAGCTTTTTTTCTATTGATTCCTTAGCAAATGAATGAATACAATAGAGCATCTATACGTTTATACATATATATATA
>JAKUCM010004176.1:0-21359 GCA_023374145.1 Lepidium sativum
GTCCACACCAGCCTAATGTTTACATATTTGGGCCTTAACAATAGATCAAACAGGTACAGAAAGCCCTTGCGATCCAAATACCGTTATTGATTCAAGTATACTAGTTTCAATCAACTTGTACCTTTTCTCAACAGGTTTTGAGAACGATAAAGTTCATAATATCATACATAAGAATAAGAGACAGAATCAGAGAGAATAAGAGGAAAATAAGTATATTTTTTTAATCTAAAATGAGAATAATACAACACATATATACAAGTGTAGGTGGTTATAGATAATTAAATACAACACAACAAACAAGAAACATTGCATAAAAGGAAAGAGAAATAACAAATAGTTAATGAATTAGTTGTAGCAAATAAGCTTGATGCATAAACACCTTGAAACTTACTATTCTTAGAACTCCACAAATATGGCATGTCCATATTGATGATGGAATAATTAATACTCCCCTTAAATTTGGTTGGCACGATAAAAAGATACCAAACTTGAAATGGATAACAAATGATTCATTAAAAACTTTTGCATGGAAAACTCAATAAAACAAAACTATGTCAAGAGAAAAAAAAAGTATATTTATTATCCGTAAATGATGACTCAAGCTCGATGAATGTTGATGAGACCAAACTTCCCATGCATGTGCTCACATATATTTGAACTTGTAACCTTGGTAAAGATATTAGCGAGCATGTCTTCATGCATAAGTGGGTAAAATGATCCCCATTAAGTGTCCATTCTTCTGTTCAATAATTTCATTTTGTTGAGAAATATAAGTACAAGATGTTTGATGGATAATTCCATTTGTAGAGAGAAATTTTTTATATTAACGGCTGATGTGTTTTCCATCATTGTATGATCTAAGAACTTTCACCTTAACATTATATTGGAGTAGAAACATAGTTGTGAAACTTCTTAAAAGCATACAAAATGTGACTCTCGTAAAAATGTATTTGGACTTTTCATCGATTAACGTCACAAAGTACTTGTTTATATCCCTAGATAAGCACAGAGCAGTTGACACCAAGTCTATTATGCCAGATGGAATCATATTCATTATCAACACATGAGACTAAGTTTATTGAATCATAAGAAACACCATTGGAATTAAATAAGCAACACTTTTCAAATTAGACAAACATGAGCTAGAATCATTAAGCATGTAAAGCATGTCCTTTGTGGAACCTTCTCCAATCCATTTTCTAATCTTAGTATCTTGAAACCTCATCTCACTAGGAGTGAAGACAACAAGACAATCAAGATTCTTGGTAGTTTTCCTAACGGATAAAAGATTAGAGGCAAAGCTAGGGACATATAATGCATTATACTTTTTTATCAAACCAAACTCCCAGTTTAATTAATACATATGCCATCACCATTAGTAATTGTTATATTTCCCATTAGCGGGTTTTATATTTTCAATCAGTCTTGGATTCTTAATCATATGATGAGATGCACCAAAATCAACAATCAAATGACTATAATGAATTGATAAATGTAAAGTGTTACCATACTCTTTGGTAAAAGCAAGAGCTTTGGGAATAGCTTCAAGGTCAGACTTCTTAATCATGTATTCGATTACCATCTTGAGCCAAGACCAACGCTTGCTTAGGCTCCTTAAATTTTGTAGGCTTCAGATGAGGATGAAGCAACTAACATTTATCCTTGGATTGACCTTTCTTCTTACAATGTTCACACACAATCAACTTCTTCTCATCACTTCGGAGGTGGCATTTGTTTGCTAGCACAAGGCCATCTTGTGTAGAAGTTTCTTTTGAATTTGCATACACACCTTGTGTAGAAGTTTTTCAACATGAATGATGTGTTTTATGAGACCGTTGTAGTTAGGCTTAAGAAAAAATATCAACCTAAATACTTGATCTTTATCCCTCCTTTCGTTGAGAAGCACGAAATCAACAGTTGGAGGCCTAAGAGTTTTAATCTTAGCCCAAAGAGCTCGATATTCTCCGAAAAGTTGTGAGGAAGTCTTATTATCTTGTTTGAGAGAGTTGAGAGTGCGTTAGATAGATGTTGGAGACATTCCCATACACAATTTAAGTGTATCACAAAGCTCCTTGGCAGTGTAACAATACACATAGGCCGCTAAGTAAATGGCTCAAAAGAGTTTTGGAGGATTCTCAAGAACGTTTGATCTTCTTCAAACCATTTTACCTCTTCGATATTAGTGATTGCCCTTACTTCTCTGCCTTCAATTAAAGTGTGTTGAGGAGTTTTTGAGGAACATGATCAGCTGGAGTTTGTTGAGGAGCTTAATTACTCGTATTATGACTCCAAACACCACAAGAACATATGGTGGTTTTTGACCACAAAATATAGTAATCACCTTTCAACAAAACTGGAAGAGTGATAGTTTTTGAGACATCCATAGAAACACATTTGAAAGAGATAAGACACGAGAATAAAGAAGAATAAATGATTAATATTCTGATACCATACAAAAATTGTGAAATACGAATAAGAGAATAAGAGATAAAGACAATGAGAGAAAATAGAGAGAACGGTGAATGTATTTCTTTAATCTCAAATGAGAAGAGTATACTATTTATATACACGTGTAGGTGGTTGTAAACAATTATATACCACACAACTAACAAGAGACATTGCATGAAGGAGAATAACATAGTAAAAATTTAATGATATAGTTGTAGTAAATAAGGTTGATGTATGAACACTTTGAAATTCATTCTTCTTGGAACTCCACACATATGGCATACCCATATTAATGATGGAATAATTAATATTTATGTTAATGGTTATATATATATATCAAAACTTAATTTATTTGTAGAAAATATTAGTATTGTCAAGAGAATTTGACATAGAGTCAAGGGTTAACAACTTTTTCCTCCCTCTACATATGTTTCTCATGAAAAGTATATACATTTTAGCTAATTATTTTCTGCCATGAATATTTATAAATTTTGTATAAAATCATCAATTTTTCTATTTATCTATATTAATATGCTTTTAACTGAATCTTTAAAATGCTTATTGTATTTTATTAGTGGTTTATTTTTTATTTAGGGATAAAATGACATCACTCTTTTACTCTTGGAGAAGCGAATCTATGGGTTAAAGACAATGTTGTGTGTAACAACAAAAAATGGCGTCGTTGAGCTTGGTTCATCGGAATTGATTAACCAAAGCTCAGATCTAATAGATAAAGTCAAGAATCTGTTTGATTTCAGAAATGGAAATAATAGTGTGAAGCTTGTTCTTGGGGTTCATTCGAATTCTAAAGTTAAGTCTCATTAGGATTCATTATAGACTTATTCTGAATGGTTTAAGCGTTTGGAAAGGGTAATTTGCTGATGAGATAGAAATTCTTTTTTTATCACTGTTTAATTCCATTTAAAAAGGAAATAAATTCTCAAAATCAATGAATTGGTCGAAATAAGAAAACATAAAGTCAGAAGCTTACCGGACATCGTTGCGGGAAGCTCACCAGAGAAGAAATAATCGGTGAGTTATAACGTGATTTTTGTTGGTGTCAAAGCCAGTTCATGGGTACATTATCCACAAAGACTCGATATCAGTTTTGTGATTCAATGCTCTAAGAATTAGTACTAGAGACCAACTACTGAAAAGGTTTCAGAGACTAAAGAAGTCCTCAATGTACGACTGGAAAGCAGGCTATGTGATACGAGCTTCAAGATGCTTCTCTAAGGTTGATAGGAGCGGGTTCTATCCAAGGGAACCGAATTTACTTCCTTGGTAAGAAAAGTCGGGGGCGCGGAGATCTTATAGTGTATTCTAAGTCTTAGACAAACGACTAGCTTGCGAATAACTAGGGATTTCTCTTTGAGAAAAGAGTGTTCTTTATTGATTTCAAAGTTGGGTGATTTGTTACATGGCTGCAAGGAGACCTTATATAGGGGTCATAAGGCCGACTCACTTAAAAAAAAGGAAAATATGGGTCGCAGCCCATTAACAAAAATGAAATAAGAAAAATGGCAAATTACAAGAAAAATGGCAAATTTCTAACTTAGTGTTTTTGTGCCTTATTAAACGAAACTAAAAGGCATAAAAAGTCTATGGGACTTAAGATTCTTTATTTTAAGATGCTGGAGTTGTTGGGCTTGGTGTTCCTGTAAAAACATTTATCGTAAACACAAAACAAGCCTTGTAAGACGCGATAAAGGGCCAAGTCTTGTCGGTCACTTTCAGCTCGGGTCTTGTCGATTCTTGGTCCTCTTGTTCAGCTTCTAAAGGGTCTTGAATGTCTTTGATCCCCTCTGGTCGTGCTGCTTGGTCTTGACTTGCGTTCTTGATATTTCCCGTGTTCCTCGAAGAAGTTCTGATATCAATCTTGGAGCGCTCCAGGAAGGGAGTGTACTTGGAGTGTTCCGGGGAGGATGCGTTCTCCTTCTTGTTCAAGATGTTAACTACAGATTCTCCTACCTGTTCTCTAAACTTGCGTGTTTTAGCTTGAGTCATTGGTCTGCCTAGTTCACCCGGCTTGATGCCCTCATCACCATGCATGGATTCTCCACAATCTACTTAAACTATGAAAAATTTGTTGTGGGCACCACTAGTTATTGTCCAAAGGAGGGACTCAAATTCTGAGTGAAGTGATAATAGATTCGTCGTATACCTCATGCTTCCATGAGGTATCTACTATATTGTGTGAATGTGAGAAAGGTTGTGATGAGTCTAAACAAGAGTTCCTCATGCTGGCTTGTTATCATTAGATGTGAGCAAACTTGACGGATTTTTCCTTTTCGGGCATGTTCCCATGTTTCAGCCTCGACCTATGCCAAATTGACGATGACTCGAGGATCTTTATCTATGTTTGAAAAAGTATTTTTGTCAAACTGAAAAAGCTTTTTTATTCCTTAGTTTAAAATATACCACAATAGCCATGGGTAGCTTTTTTATTCAACTTGACAATAGCTTCGCTTGTCCACCACCTTGGGAATATACTGTAAAGAAATCTGGACCCGATGGAATCCTAGTTAATGCCCAAGTTTGTAATGTCGAGGGCATTGAATTAAAACATGGTTAATCGTTTTATTTGGCTCCACATCAGTCGCATCACTCCTCACATAATATATCTCTTCTTGAAAGATTTGCTTTTAGCGTAATGTGTCCCGAAAGTTCTTACCAAATAAAATATCTAATCTTCTATGAGGCTTTAATCTTCCATACCCGAGCCAGAATATTTTGACCATAGGCTACTATATAAAAAAAGTGAATTCCTTCTAACCAGTATCCAGATTTCACCGAATAAATTTCTGTTTTCGTGAAATGCCAACCTAATATATCTTTCGTTAGTCGCTTTGGTATATGTATACCCACTATCAGTACTATATCTCGCAGCAGACACAATTGTCTTACCAAAAATATGTTTACATGTTCTAAAACTAAATCTAATGATTCATAAACCCTCGGGTCTGGATAAATGTTTGGCCCCAAACCCACTAAAAGCATGGGGACATAATCACAAATCTAGGGGTCATCCCACACTCAAATGTTTCTCTCATTGCCCACACGTTTAATAAGTCCTTTGTTTACCAATGATCTTGCTGAAATAATACTTCTCGAACCATATGATGGGGAATAGTCTTTTAGGATCAATATGCTACATGTAACACCCGTGTTCCATGGGGCAGACGGGTGATTCCACATATAATTGGGAATTGTCGAGAATGGCCAAGGGAATATGAATGTGTGAATGACTTAGTAAGATACTAAGTCTTATAAAAATGATTTAGGTAATTCGTAAATTAGGCTGAGCTGTATAAATTAAGTATGTGGGTTTAAGACAAAGTCCATGATTTTCAGACAAGGTGGTGGTTCTAGGACAAGACTGTCAAATTGGATAGGGTTGTAGAATCCACACAAGTTGGTCGGATTCAGATAAGTATGTTTAATTAAGACAAGATCGATGTTTAGATAAGAATAATTGTGGTTCAAACAAAGATGTGAAATATTCATGATAGACTGGTCAGTGTTTGCACAAGGTCGATGTTCAAACAAGGATGGTGGGATTTTTGATAAGTATGGTCGGTACTGAGACATGATAGGTCGATGTCTGAACAGTGTTAATCGACTACTGATTATAGTTGGTATGGATGTACTATATTGCGGTAAAGGAACCCAATTCAGTTTAAGTGATGTTCTTACCCAATATTTTTATTGCTTTATTAATCTTGAAAGCATGAAATATCTCCTGAGTGATCAATATATTGTCTGAACTTATGTGGCCAGAAATAAAGGTCGATTGTATATCTGAAACTAAAAAAGAAAGAAATTTTTTTAGTCTCAAAAACATTACCTGGAAATGATCTTACGACCTACATTGTATACACTAATCGAGAGAAATTATAATATCTTTGTTGGTCTTTCCACTGATGTGTCATTATTTTAGGGGCATTATTTAGCATGTTTTGCATTCATACTTGCATTATTATCATTGTTTTAGGTTCTTTTAGGCATAATTTGCATACTTAGTGTTGAGCATTGCATACATTGCATAAAGAGTATTTTAGGTACTTTTTAGAGCTTTTCATGAAGTATTTCGGACTACAAGAAGACCTATGAGAAATCGGCTGGTCTAAAGTTGAAGTTCAGGATGTGATCTAGAAGATTTGGCATATATCCATGACACTCGAGCATGACACTTGACCATCACTTGGTCGAGTGGTTCTTCACACCGGAATGTTGACTTTTTCGCCATAGTTGACCTTTTGGGCTTCTTTGTGAAAATGGCCCATTAATACCCCTTTATGTAAAGAGGCAAGCTCAATAATGTTTTAGCCTTCTTTCCATTTTTTATTTTCAAGGAATTTTCCATTTCTCTTTCTAGGGAATTTTCCTTTCTTCTCTTTAAGCAATTTTCCTTTTTACTTTTTAAGTTATTTTTCCTTTTTTTCTTTAAGACTTAAGATCTTTGTTGATCTATAAATTGTACTAGAATTTCCACTTTTAATATATCATATTTTCCAGCAATTTTTGATTCTCTTAAGCAATATCAAATTCTCTTTTACTCAAATCTTTAAGTTTATGCAATTAATTTTCGATTCTAAGTTTAAGTTTTTCTTCATGAATTCTGAGTAAGTTAAATTAGGGTTCTTGAGGAGAGGGTGAGATTAGGGGAAAACTTAGGGATTTCCAGATTTGTTTATGTCTGATTAAAATTTTAGATCTCTTTAATTTAAGTGTATTGTCTAGGGTTATTAGGCTTTGTAAGGTCCATACTTAACGCCTCTTGAACTTCTAATCGTTGGCGAGAGTGAAGTCGGGTTGTTGTTTAAGAGAGGTCCCATTGCATGAGAATGAATGTGATTACTTTGTGATTCCTTGCTTAGAAGTCATCTAAATAGGTTGATAAACAAGTCTGGAACCCCTAGGAATACCCTAATCATTGATCCTTAACCTCAAGAACCCCTTTTCTCCATTGAATTTACGTGACCTTTTATATTTTGTTTTTAGGTTAAAACTCTGTTTTACAATTACTCTGTTTTGCTATTGCTCTGTTTTTACGTTCTGTTTTTGCACTTTGTTTTAAGCATTTCATTCACACCTAGATTAGATTGCTACTCACTAAAATCAAATCTGGCTTAGATTAGGATAAGTAGATTGCATCCCGATTGCTAGTTACTCACCCATTGGATTGACACCATACTGTCCTGCAATTGATTACATAACAGTAGGGTATTTGAGAAACACGCAAAAACCTTGTTATCATCCACCTTTAAAATTAAAAAGATATTCGTCAAATTCAGTTCCCTTTCAAAAATCCATGTCTCAATAAATTTGCTTACCAAAGCTATCACATCCTCTTTAATAATGTCCTATGATTGTTGGAAGAAATGGACAGTCGTACCATGTGTTCCAAGAACCTTTCCAAGATCCATTACAAATAGGTCCTCTTAATCTCTTGTTCTATTGCCTTTTTAATATAGTTAATTTCACTCCCTAGTAATGATTAGTTATACCCCGTCCAAAGAATTTTACATATTGGTGGTCCCAGAACAGGTACACAGATTAGAAATACTTCACTCCCTTATTCTCTATTTTTTCATTTTATACTCTCCATAGACCTTATCATCAAAAAGACTAGTGATTCTACATTTCGCTCTTCTCTGCTTTGTCTGAACATGGAAATTTTTTTTTTCTTTGTTTTTTATTGAGACATTTTTGTTTCAATACACTTATTTCTCCTTATAAGCTAGATTAAGGGCATAAGCACTTCCTTTATTTCTACACAATAACACTTCCTCCTCCTTATAAGTTAGAATTGTTATTCAGACATCTTGAAAAGATTTGGTCTACAATTTATGATTTTATCTCATATTTTGTTACCCCTTAGGTGAGCATATCTGCTTAATCTTTTCCTGATGGTGTTTTCAAGATCTTGTTTTCTTATCTATCTTTTATTAAAATTAAATCTTGGTTTGCCTCTGAATAAATTATTTGGATACAAGTAATGCCATTCCCATTACTATAAGTTTTGTCCTACTTTCATCTTATAATTGCGTATTGTCGAACTCCTCGTTCAATCCTTTTATATAAATTTAGAAGTTGATTATCAAAAGAATTGGAAACACAATTGTTTTAGTCAACTCTTTAGACTTTTTCGTGAAGATCTTTTAAATAGTATTTATAATTGAATTCTTATGTTTTATCATATGGTTTTGCTTTTATGTTAGCATATCAAGCCTACAATTACAAATACATGATTAGTATTAACTAGTTTACAATATATGGAAATTAGAATAAAATTAATTGAGACGTGTCGGTGTGAGAGCAAATTAAAGGTACAAACCATTTGGTTTAGTGATTTGGTCAAAGGATTAGGGGGCAAAACATTATAAGAGCATGTCCATCGGGGGTCTCTTACCAGTCTCTTACCCAATATTTTAAAAAAATATAATCCAAAACGTGGTCCAAATGTTAAGAACCGATTTTTAAATTAGGCCTTTTAGAAAAATTTAAGAACCCCTACGTGTCACTATTTGAGTGGACGAGGGGTGTTGAACCATAAAAAAAGAGAAGGGTCATTTGGGCCACAATTCTTCTTCTCTTCCTCTTCTCTCTTCTTTGCGGCGATTTCGGCGATTCGATGCTGATTTCGTCGCCGCTATCTCTTCCTCCCTCTCTTCTTCTTCTTCCTCTTCTCTTCCTCTTCTCTTCCTCTTCTTCATCGTCGGAACCATCGCCTTTGATTTTGTCGTCAAATCACCAAAATCGCGATATGGGCGAGAATCTTCACCGCAATTATTGGGGTTTCTTCTCTCCAACGATATAGGTACGTCTTCTCCCTATATCTTTTTTACGTTTATTATATTTATGAGATTAGGGTTAGGTCGTTTCGAAATTAGGGTTCATCGAATTAGGTTTTTTGAAATTAGGGTTCGTCGATTCTCCATAGATGTAGGTTGTTGTATAATGATTTGTATATTTTTATGTTAGGGTTCTCTGTATTTGTATATTTACTAACCTGCATGCTTTGTGTCTGTTTCTTTGTGTGTTTGAGGAGACGGTGGTGATGAAGCAGACGGTGGTGACAACGCAGACGGTGGTGATGAAACATCGGTGGCGCAGAGGAAGACGGTGTTGATGAAGGTAAGCTTCAAATCTACTCTTCTCTGTATTTTTTCTGTGAATGTGTTTAGGGTTTTGATTAGATTATGGTTAGTGTTTAGGTTGTGGTTAGTATGTTTAGGTTGTTGTTAGTGTGTAGTTAGATGTAGTGTCATTGATTTAATGTACTCTCATTGATGTAGGTTGTGGTTAGTATTGATTTGATTATATGCTCTGTGATAATAACTTCTTCTGTCTCAACTTGATATTAGCTATAAATGTTTTTTTGTTGCTGTGATCTTTATGATTAGATCACATTAGTGTGTTTAGGGTGTGAGAGGTTAAGGCTTTCAATGTGAAGTAGACACACATGAATGCCAAACCTCGTAGAAGATAGACTCTTCTCTCTGCTTCTCTCTGATTAATTAAACTTCTTTTCTGCTTCTTCTTCTTCACTCTTCACTCTTCTTCTATCTTCTTCTCTGTTTGCGTCTTCTTCTTCTTCTTCTTCCTCTTCTGTCTTTGTCTTCACTCTTCTTCTATCTTCTTCTCTGTTTGCGTCTTCTTCTTCTTCTGTCTTTATCTTCACTCGTCTTCTATCTTCTTATATGTTTGCTTCTGCTCTTCTTTTCTGCGTCTTCTTCTTCTTCTTCTGTCTTTGTTTGCTTCTACTTCTCTGTCTCTGTTTGCTTCTGCTCTTCTGTGATGGATTCTATGAATTCATACAACTCCACCTCTGGTTTCCTAACATTTCTGAGTAGTCAACATCAACCTGAAAACATTGGACCCAGTTTATGTGAGAAGGATTCACCAAATGAAGCTGATGATCGAAGATCGAGAAGGAAGTGGACTCCAACAGAAGATGTTGTACTCATCAGTGCTTGGCTCAACACAAGTAAAGACCTCATTGTTGGAAATGAGCAAAAAGCGGAAGCCTTCTGGAAGAGGATTGCAGCTTATTTTGCTGCAAGTCCTAAGGTTGCGGGTCTGCAAAAGAGAGAGCCAAGCCACTGTAAACAAAGGTGGTCAAAGATTAATGACAGTGTCTGCAAATTTGTGGGGTGCTTTGATGCTGCATCAACTCAAAAAAGTAGTGGTCAAAACGAGAATGATGTAATGAAGACGGCTCATCAGATTTTCTTCAATGACCATAAGCAGAAGTTCACTCTCGAGCATGCTTGGAGAGAACTTCGACCAATGACTGTTCGACACAATCATCAACGTCTGCCTCAGTTAGTTATGAAGGAGAGCAAGGTCGGCCAGAAGGTGTTAAGGCTTCTAAAGCCAAGGCTAAAAGGACAGGAAACAAGGCAGCAGAAGGGAATGTGCTCTCAGAGTTTCGGGAAATGTGGGAGATCAAACAAAAAGATTTAGCTGCGAAAGAAAGGTTGTCAAAACACAGACTCTTGGACAGTCTTTTGGCAAAAACAAAGCCATTATCGGATATTGAAATGGTTCTAAAAAAAAAGCTCATTACCGACATGTTGAATGGAGTTTGATGTGTCTGTCTCTGTGTTTTCATGTGTCTGTCTCGGTGTTTTGATGTGTCTGTCTCTGTGTTTTCATGTGTCTGTCTCGGTGTTTTGATGTGTCTGTCTCTGTGTGTTGTAAAGTTGTGTCTGTGTTTTGTAAAGCGGTTGTCTTTGTTTTGAAGTCTATGTGTTTTGTAATATATGTGTTGCAGATTCTGATGTGAGTTTTGTTGTCTCTATTTTGTATATATGTGTTGCAGAAGAGAAGAAGAAGAGGAGCATAATGTGATGGTTTGTAATACAAGAACTTGTGTAATATATTTGGTGTAATATTGTGATGGTTTGTAATACAAGAACAATGTAATACATTTGTCTTTTGGTTTGTTTTGGTTTGTGTAATACATAGGACTTGTGTGGGGTTCTACCATTGGAACCCCACAAAACTTAAAAACCTTCTAATGAGGTTCTTAAGTAATAAATCTCATTTAAGGTAAGAACCTACCAATGTGGATGCTATAAAGTTGCCTAGATTCTGTTGGACAAGTGTCACTCATTCGTACAAAATCACGGGTTAACCAGAGAAAGTAAATACCTATAAAATGTTTATATATATATGCGTTAATACTTTTAATTACATATTTAACATATCCGTAGATGTTTACAGTTTATCTTAACTCTTCTCAGGGAACCTTTTTTGTTTCTTTACCAAAAATTTTTATCAACTCCTTCAACTTTATATAATACGTAAATTTATACTAAAATGATCCAAAGATCTTGTCTGATACTAGGAAAGGTGTTAAGCACAAACACTCACCACAAGGCATTTCACTAATCCATCAAGTGTCGATTCAGCTGTTGGACACATGTCTGCAAAGATTATCTGATTATCATCATAAGAAAGGTGGCTAATGGAGACTACTGTTTTCTAGCAAAAGGCCAACGGACCAATTAGGATCTGTTGTGTATGGTCATAAACTACATTATTTGTTTGCTAGTGAATTGCCACAATTATGCGATGTTTCAGCTCCAAATACTATGTTTTGCTTCAGAATTTATTGATTATAATATTGATAGTCTAAGAGCTAGGCCGTATAATTGACGAACGTCTGTAGCTCTTTGTAGGCTTGAGCAGTCACAAGAATCGGTTCAGTTTTGTTCTAAAATTTTAGATTTTTTTTTAAAAATATTAATAAGACAAAAAATATATCTCGGTTATGTACTTGTGTTCCTTTATATAGGATCTCAGTAAATCGAGGTAAAATATTGATGCCAAAAACTGGCTAAAACCAATCGGTAAATCTATTTTTTTTTTTTATTAAAAATTGGATCAAACCTAAATTTTGAAGTCTGGTAATCTTGCGGTAAGGACGGATGCGGACTTTAATTAAATTGCGTGTTCGATTTCCCAATATAACTAAGTCACAATTTTTTTGAACATCTTTTATATGGATATGGATGTAAAAAAAACCTTTTTTTAATTCTGAGTTTTGTTATATGTAACTATTTAATTACTTAGAATCGAATTGAGCATAGTATATAGAAACAGGTATTTAACATTTTGAGCAGAAATATATGTCTTCTAATCTACTTTCTATTAAATTCAGTACAAAAGTTTAGAAATTTTGGTTTTGTAGTTCCGAACCAAATGGACTACAAACTTCATATTTCTCTTTTGCTGAACGCTGATTGATTTCAACCAGTAAATCGTATCCAGACCAAATTAATCGAATTTTGGTTACCGTTTGGTTTTAGCCTACTCTGATATCCGGTTTATACCTAAACCCAAGTCATTAAAAAAAACAGATTTAGCTAATTAGCATTAGCGAAATGCCACTACACTAGATATGTCACTGATAACTTATAATAACATTTTTCCTACTTTTGAGAGGAACTTTATAGACTATGAGTTTATACACCTTCCAACCCCTCTGGTAGTCCTAGGTAATGTCCCAATACCTCATAGATTCATGATGCCTAAAATTTCTTAGATCTCATGTTTGTGATAAAATCAACATTATGACCAAATTGAATGGACGACTTTAAAAAGTTTATTTGTTGACCTGAGATATGTTCATAATCTTGAAGAACTTGTAGGATAATGTTTATCTCTTCTGCAAAAGAAGGTTGTCATCCGCAAAAAGAAGATGGGAGACCGCCACACAAATTCTTGAAACTGAAATGGTAGTCAAAGATTTCTGCAACTCTGCCTTCTTTAGTTAAGAAATCATGGCCTCCATATATCAAATAAGTAGATGAGAGGATAACTGACCATCTTGCCTTAAACCTCTCTTAAAAATAATTTTTCTTTTAGGAATTACGTATAAAATGGTCAAATAACAAACCGGTATAATACAATGCATTACACCATTTACCCATCTTTCATGGAAGCCTTACTTGGTAAATAATTGTCTTAAAAAGTTCCACTTAATCATATAATAAGTCTTACTTATATATGTTTCTCTCACCGTGTATGAACTTTTTATTAGCTTATTAATCTTGAAAGCATGAAATATCTCCTTTGTTATCAATATATTGTCTGAAATTATGTGGCCAAAAATAAAAGTCGATTGTGTATCTAAAACTAAAAAAGAAAGAATTTTTTTTAGTATCAAACAAATTACCCTGAAAATGTTCTTCAGTATCCTTTCAAAAATCCATGTCTCAATAAATTTGTTTACCAAAGCTATCACATCCTCTTTGATAATGTCACATGTTTGTTGGAGAGAGAGAGATTTGTTCCAAGAGCCTTTCCAAAATCCATTACAAATAGGCTTTTTTAACCTCTTTTTCTATTGCCTTTTTGGTATAGTTAATTCCATTCCCTAGTAATGATTAGTTATATCCCGTCCAAAGAATTTTACATATTGGTGATCCTAGAGGAAGTAAACAGATTAGAAAAAATATTTCACTACCTTACTCTCTATTTTTTCATCTTGTACTCTCCATAGACCTTGATCATCAAAAAGGCCAATGATTCTACATTTCGCTCTTTTCTACTTTGTTTGAGCAGAAATTTTTTTTGTATTTTTGTCTTTTTCCTTAAACCATTTATCACAACATTTCTATTTCCAATACACTTCTCCTTATAAGCTAGACTAAGGGCATAAGCCACTTCCTCTATTTCTGCAGAATAACACTTCCTCCTTCTTGTAAGTTAGAACTGTTATTCAAACATTTTATCTCATATTTTGTTACCCTTTAGATGAGTGTATTTGCTTAATCTTTTCCAAATGGTCTTTTCAAGATTTTGTTTTCTTATCCATCTTTTATTGAAATTAAATTTTGGTTTGCCTCTTAATAAATTATCTTTTACTACAGTTAGAATAAGTCTATGACCTAAACCAATCATTTGAAAATATTTAATTGTAGTATTTGGATACAAATAATGCCATTCTCTATTACTATAAGCTCTGTCCAGCTTTCATCTTATAATTGCGTATTGTCGAACTCCTCGTTCAACTCTTTTATATAAACTTAGAAATTGATTATCAAAAGAATTGGAAACACGATTGTTTTAATCAACTCTTTAGACTTTTTCGTGAAGATCTTTTAAATAGTATTCATAATTGAATTCTTATGTTTTATCATATGGTTTTGCTTTTATGTTAGCATATCAAGCCTACAATTACAAAATACATGATTAGTATTAACTAGTTTACAATATATGGAAATTAGAATAAAATTAATTGAGACGTGTCGGTATGAGAGCAAATGAAAGGTACAAATCGTTTGGTTTAGTGATTTGGTCAAAGGATTAGGGGGCAAAACATTATAAGTTGCCTAGATTCTGTTGGACAAGTGTTACTCATTCGTACAAAATCACGTGTTAACCACTCATTAAAATATCGAGAAAGTAAATACCTATCAAATGTTGATATATATGCGTTAATACTTTTAAGTATATACTTAACATATCCGTAGATGTTTACAGTTTATCTTAACTCTTCTTAGGGAACTTTTTTTTTCTTTACCAAATTTTTTTATCAACTCCTTCAACTTATATAATACGGAAATTTATACTAAAATGATCCAAAGATCTTGTCTGATACTAGGCAAGGTGTTGAGCACAAACACTGACCACAAGGCGTTTCACTAATCCCTCAAGTGTCGCTTCAACTGTTGGACACATGTCTCCAAAGATTATCTGATCATCATCATAAGAAAGGTGGCTATGGAGACTACTGTTTTCTAGTAAAAGTCCAAGCGCACCAATTAGGATCTGTTGTGTATGGTCATAAACTACATTATTTGTTTGCTAGTGAATTGCCATATTTAAATATATTATGCGATGTTTCAGCTCCAAATACTATGTTTTACTGGCCACTTCAGAATCTATTGATTATAATATTGATAGTCTAAGAGCTAGGATAATTGACGTACGTTTGTAGCTCTTTGTAGGCTTGACCAGTCACAAGAATCGGTTCAGTTTTGTTCTAAAATTTTAGATTTTTTTTAAAAAATTTAATAAGACAAAAAATATATCTCGGTTATGTACTTGTGTTCCTTTATATAGGATCGATTTCAGTAGTTCGAGGTAAAATATTGATGCCTAAAACTGGCAAAAAACCAATCGGTAAATCTAATTTTTTAATTAAAAACTGGATCAAACCTAAATTTTGAAATCTGGTAGTCCTGCGGTAAGGACGGATAATTGCGTGTTCGAGTCCCCAATATAACTAAGTCACAATTCTTTTGAATATTTTTTGTATGGAAATGGATGTAAAGAAAAACTTTTTTTTTTAATTCTGAATTTTATTATTCGTAACTATTTAATTAGGATCGGATTGAGCATAGCATATAGAAACATGTATTAACATTTTGGGCAGAAATATCTGTCTTCTATTCTACTTTTTATTAAATTCAATACAAAATTTTAGAAATTTTGGTTTTGTAGTTCTGAACCGAACTGACTACAAACTTCATGTTTTTTCTTGCTGAATGCTGATTGATTTCAACCAATAAACCGTATCCAGATCAAATTAATCGAATTTTGGTTACCGTTTGGTCTTAGTCTTATGTGATATCCAGTTTAGACCTAAACCCAAGTCAAAAGGAAAAAAATGAGAATTAGCTAATTTAGCATTAGCAAATTGCCACTACACTGATATTTTGGAGTTTTGTATATGAATGGGCCCCACAGTAAAACACAAAGCCGTACAGTCCACAATTTTGAAATTCCAGAACTTTCGATTATACGATTCTCTTTGTAATGGTTTCCAGAAGTTTCGAAGTTGCTAATACTATATTGATATTCTAATTACTTTAATCTAATTTAATGTCATCACTAACTTTCCACTCTTCCTATTTAAGCCCACCTTTAAAGCTTACGTGGACATTACCTTCCTCACTTTTCCTCCTTCCCTCATCAACTGCCACAAACGAACTCAACCAAATCAAATTTCAATTCCAAATATGAACTCATTTATGGAGATTGTATTGTAGCATCATTGATCCAACATCAAGTCACCAAGAAACCTGTCTTCAATTTCAATTGGGATTTGTTGTTTTAAGACGATGAATCCGTTTCTGTCGGAAAGCAATTTTCCACCACAACCAATGGAAGGATTACACGAAATTGGTCCACCTCCATTTCTAACGAAAACATTTGAGATGGTTGAAGATCCAAACACAGACCAAATCGTATCATGGAACAGAGGAGGCACTAGTTTTGTCGTTTGGGATTTGCATTCTTTCTCTACCATTCTACTCCCTCGACATTTCAAACACAGCAATTTCTCCAGTTTCATCAGACAACTCAACACTTATGTGAGTATAATTTTCATCTCTGTGTTCTTCTTTACTCAATTGTTCTCTGATAGTAAAAACAAAAAACAGAGAGCAAAATGCTCTGTTTTTTATCCTTCGTCTTATTATAGTTTGCTGGAAACTAACCGCGAAGTATTCTGGATGCAAGTTACAATTACTTGGTGATAAAAAAGTTTCAATTTTTACTACAAAAATCTGTGTTGTTGTGCTAGAAACATCGAAAATTTGGATTCTTTATGGTAAGTTGGAATAGAAGAAACTTTAGTAAGTTCCAGAAGCTTGTTTCGTGTCAACTTGTTTTGTAATTTAATCGTAAGAAACAGTCATCAATCTTATCTCAATATCTATTTGTTTATTCACTAATCAGCCCAAAAGGTTGCCCACTTGTTCCATTCTGTAATATAAAAACCAATTCTTTATAGAAAAATTCAAAGTATTCATCTCACTCCAATAATTCGTAATTTTATATTCGACTTTGAAAAATTTATATTCTAAATTGGGAATTTTCATGTAAAAATTGAAACAGGGATTCAGAAAGATAGAAGCAGAGAGATGGGAATTTGCAAACGAAGGGTTTTTACTGGGACAGAGACAGTTACTGAAGAGCATCAAGAGGCGAAGCTCTTACTCTTCATCATCTCCATCATCAATCCATGACCCTTGCTACGAGCTTCGTAGGGAGAAGCAACTACTAACGATGGAGCTTGTTCATCTGAGACAGCAGCAACAGACTACAAAAAGCTATATCAAAACTATGGAACAGAGGATAGAAGGAGCAGAGAAGAAACAAAGACAAATGATGTCATTCTTAGCTAGAGCAATGCAAAGTCCTTCGTTTCTGTATCAGTTGCTAAAACAGAGAGATAAACGGATTAAGGAGATTGAAGATGATGAAGCAGCAAAGAGGATAAGTGGCTCTTCGATGTCGGAATTGGAAGCCTTGGCTTTGGAAATGCAAGGCTTTGGGAAACAGAGGAAGATGAAGGAGGAAGAAGAAGATCATCTAGTTGTTGAGAGAGAGCTCGACGATGGTTTCTGGGAAGAGTTGCTTAGTAACAAGAGTTTGGGTTCTACCTCTTAGTTAAATGCATCTTCTTGGTTTTAGTTGTACTTTTTGAAGCTCATTATCTTCTTTCACAATAACCTTTTCCTTTTATCTTATTAATTTACAGTAATTTCTTAATAATTAGTTAGCAGTCGGAAAAATTTTAGGTAGTTGTATAGTCTCGGTATTTTAGAATATTGACTGGGTTTTATCTATCCAATAACTAATTTTCGTGTGATAAATTTTGGTATTTTAGAATACTGATTGGGTTTTGTCAATCCAATAACTGATATGATAAAGATAACAGTATGCTTCTGTTTACATATGTATAGATCTTTACTAGTACAGATCAAACCAATAAACTTTGCTTACTCTATGTCCATCTCTCTATCCTTTTAAGTTCCTTGGCAACTTCTGTCATCTTGGGAACATCACCTCTATGACCAGTGCATCTGAGTGAGAGCATAAGGACTGCTTTTGTTCTTTGTAACTTGTGTTCTTCGGTTTCATCATCACCCATACTTTCCAACAATTTTGGATCCAACATCTCAAAGATTCTTCCTTCTTCCACAAATTTTGATATCCTATCTGAAATCCTCAGATTCGTTACGTTTTGTATGTCTTCGTAATCTTCAAACAGACTCTCATCATCACTCAAACAACAATTTACAACTCTAAACACTTTGGTAAACATGTTTTGCAACAACACTCCAAAGCTAAAAGCATCAGTATACTCAGTGATTAATCCTGTTGCTGCATAATTGTACTCAAGATAATCTAGTGTTCCTTCTACTCTATCAGCATCAACCTTAACATGTGTCTCTCCTTCTGGAATTGAGACACAAAGACAAAACCCACTTAGCTTTGCTGTTCCACCGGAATCCAAGAAAATGTTAGAAGGTTGAATATCCAAGTGAATCATTGTTCTCGAAAACGCAGTGTGAAGGTAAGAAACCGCAATAGCAATATCTTTCACTATCTTAATTCTCTGCCCCCACGATAAAAACATTTCTGGGTTTGGAGAATTGTAAGGTATACGTTCTGCATACTCACAAACTAGGACCGGATGTTCAAATTCAAGACAGCATCCTAACAGTTTGAGGAAATTCTTGTGACCACTCACCATAGAAGAAACAGCTATGTCTCGACACAGCTTTTCTAATGTATCAGATTTGTATATGCTCCATGTGCTTCTTTTTATTAGAACTTGACGGTTTTGGAGCATACCTCTGTACATAAACTCGTATCGAATCAGTAGATTGGTCTCGCTGAAATTATTGGTGGCTTGGAGGATTTCGTTTGCAGAGAAAATTTTGATTGGATTGGATTGGCCATTGCAAAGCTCGATGAGATTTTCTAAGAGTACCTTACCGTTCTCTTGGAGCAATCTTAGCCGTCGATTTGCTTCCGAGTTCTTCTTCTTCTTTCTCCAACAACTCATCTTCTTACCATTCATCAACACACGAATAGATCAGTATTAAAGGCTCGACCCAAGCCGATTTTTTTTTCTGTGAAAAGATGAGAGTGGTTCTAAGGAAAGTTCGTGATTGTTTCTATCTATGTTTTTCTTTTGATTTCTAAAGCGTTTCTTGGTGTTTCTTTAGAAAGGATGTTTGACTTTTGTGCGTGTTAGTTGTTATCAATATGATTGATTGAAATATTGTTATTAAAAACATGATTACGATGAAGTGCAAAAATATTTTTTTTTAATCAAGTAACAATTAGATCGACAAAATACAATACATAATTTAAATTATTTAAATAGTATAGGATAAAATTTGAACTCACTACCTAGTGCCTAGTTAAAAGAAATACAACTTTTTTTAGCTTTAAAGAAGTATTTGGCAAATGACAATTTATTATCTAGGAAGAAAAAAATATATATATATATATATGAAAAAGTAGGGATGGGCAAAATAGCCTTATCCAAAAAAATGAACAAAATCAACCATATATCAAAAACCAAATTTTAGATTTTTTCTATTAAATTCTTTATTAGTTTTAAATTTTTATAAAAAATACATAAACTCCATCTATACCAAATCAAAATCTATCGAAAAAAATAATTCTTAAATCAAAATAATTAAAAGACAAAATTAGATGAACTGAACCCGATAAAATATCACATAAGTCCATGTATCTAGAAAATTGAATCCAAATCCGAACCCGAACCGAAACAATAACTGAATTTGTATCCGATACAGTTTTATTAAATATTAGCTTTTTTAAAAAAAAATATATTAAACTTTTCTTAATTTTGAATTATATATAAATTTGTAACAAAATCTATCTTAATTCTAAGAGTAGCTATGAACCTTAAGTTTATTTTGTTATATAGTTTATAACACAGTCAAAATAAAAATGTATTCTACTTTAATATATATATGATATGTTTAGTTATCATTATAAAGATATTTTGGTTTTAATTTGGTTTAATTCCGCAAAACTGTTTGTTTTTTTAGTTTTTTCATCATTTTTTATATATAAAAAGAAACTTTTTTATAAAAAATCTTATAGTCATGTGATATATTACATTATATGTTATTAGAGTTTAGTTATTGTATTAGAAAAGTTATTTTATCCAAATGTATTAACATAGGGCATTAAACACTACTGTAATCGCAAATGACATTTAATCTAGTGGCAGACGGTAAGTCTACTTAAGGCAGTACATTTGCATAACCTGGGATCGAATCCCCATGTCTACATAATGTAGGAATTTGGCTATTGAACCGGCCAGTTGTGGCCCAATATAATCTGCCGTTGACAAAAAAGAAAAAAAACACTACTGTAATCTTTTATGTAAAGTGCTTCTTCTATATTAAATATCAAATTTCAATGTTTAAAATCTCTTTTAGAACAAATGATTCTAATTAAAGAATCCACATACTATATATTCATGATATAGAATTTATTACAAAAAATAGATTAAAATTTTGGATTAAAAATCTAAATGTAGATTGGAAGTTCTTCATATATACATTTTTTATATTTCACAGATTTTATGCCTAGAAAATTATATATAATTTATACTATATGATATTTGAGAAATTAATATTTTTAGAAATTTATTCTTTTCCGATTTAATCAAAAAATATATATTATAAACAGAAAGTTTTAAGTTTGTATATAAACATAAGCTATAAATTTAAAATACAAAATTTATTGTGAAAAAATTTATAATATAAACATAAACTACAAAATTAATATAAAACTTTATTATATATAAATTTTAAATCAATAATATTTCAGTTAATTGAATTTTTTCTTTAAATTAATATATTTTCCATAAAAATATAAAATCCAGTTTTCTTAAAAAGTAAATTATTTACCAATAATTTAAATTTTAATAAATTGTTTAGTAACCGATAGTAACAGATATTCAACATGAGATTTAATTTTTTTTCCTGAAATAAAATATTGTTGGCAATGATAATTTAAAACTGACTTTACTTATTTTCAAAATAGATATATCTATCAAGATTTTAACATTCAGAATATAGTTTTCTCTCTCTCTCTCTCTCTCAACA
>JAKUCM010004177.1:0-50020 GCA_023374145.1 Lepidium sativum
GAGAGAGAGAGAGAGACTAGACAAGTATAAGAGAGGCTTATGTAAGCAATGCAAAAGACATGACAAACACAAAGACATAATTCAAGGAAAGTGTGAAGAGAGCTGAGAGAATATATAGTGTCTTTTCTTATATATCTTGTCATCTTCATTGTTCTAATCATCTCTAAGTCTTGAGTGATTACCTTGTGTTCAAGTGTGGTTTCTCATTAAGGTGTATTGCTTTCAAAGAATAAGCCCCAACAGACTAGCTCTTAGTCCGTTGAGACGTACCAAGCTCCGGTGTTTAGGACTTAGGAACTCGTAAATCATCTTTGTGTCTTCTTGTTCTAGAATCTGCATCAAGCAAACAAGAATTAGAGAAGTGAAATATTACAACAAATGGTATCAGAGCTATATTGGTGAAGAAAGGTGCAATCTATTTAAGAAAGGAGGTGTCTTTTTGGTTAAATTTGAGAGCTTTCACAAGAAAGGAACAAGCTTTGCAAGAACCAAGCAAAACCTCGAAATAAAAAAGTAGTGTCTTGTCACTTATAAGAAAAGAAACAGGGATCGTCTTTATTCTCTTGTTGTTGTGTTGGTGTGTTGGTTTCCTGAAAAAGAAAAACATGGAGCCAACTCAAGGAAGGTTCGCGGTAGAGAAGAATGATGGAGAAGGGGACTTCATGATTTGGAAATACAGAATCAGAGCCACATTGGAGATTCTCGGACTGGATTCAGTGCTAACTGATAAGAAACATATTCAGATCTCTCAAACAACTGACTCAAAATAGAAAAAAGAAGAAGATAAAATCAGCGTGGATTCGAAATGGCTAGACAAGGATCAAAGGGTGAGGAATCTCATAGGGATGAGACTTACATACATGGTTCTAAGAAAAGTTATTCATGAACCCACTGCATTTGATATGTGGAATGCTCTTGAAGATGAATATCAAGTAAAGACACTTCCACACATATTCCACTTACAGCAAATATTCTACAGCTTTAAAATGGATGAAGAAAAATCTTTGGACAAAAATCTAGATGTGTTTAACAAGCTACTGTCAGATTTTTCAAGTCTGAAAGTAGTAATGAGTGATGAAGATCAAGCATCAATACTAATGAATAGTCTTCCTAGCCAATATGAGAGCCTTGTGCATATTCCAAAGTACATCAGTGGGAGAACTACTATTACAGTAAAAGAAATCATAAGCTCATCTTACTCAATAGAGATGGAACTCAAGAAGAAAGGAAAACACAAGGTTGTTGGTGAAGGGTTGTATATACAAACCAAAGGAAGAAGTGAGAAGAAAAGTCAAGGAACAAGTAGAGTTGTTAGTAGAAGCAAGTCGAAATCTAAGAAGGAACGAGCTTGCTGGATATGTGGAGGTCTAGATCACTTCAAGACAAACTGTCCAAAGAGAAATCGCTCAACATCTAGTCATTCTAATAACTCAAAGGCTGAAGCTGCAGTTGCAACATCAGTGTGGACTGAACCCGAGATGCTCACGACGCTGGACCAGAAGTGAAGAAACGGGTGGATACTTGACTCTTGATGCTTGTATCATTTCACTTACAGGAAAGACTTGATGTTTGATATAGATGAGATTGTTGGTGGAAAAATATTCATGAGAAATGACACTTTCTGTGAAATCACATCAATTGGGAAGGTTAAGATAGTAAACTCTGACAAGACTGAAGTAACTCTGATACAAGTCAAATACTCTCCCTCTGCTAAGAGAAATTTAATCTCTCTCGGTCAACTAGAATCTTTGGGCTGTTGTTTCATGTCAAGAAACTTCAGAATGCAGGTCTTCAAAGGCGATAAGCAAGTGTTAGCTGGTGATTATAAAGATTCTGTGTACTATATGGATGGAAAATCTGTATTTGATCAAGTAAACTCTGCAACTGAAAGGCTAGATAAAACCACCTTGTGGCACAATAGAATTGGACATATTAATGAGAAAAGCTTGAAGATGCTGACCAAGGAGTTATTGAAAGAATTAGATATCAAGACTGTGGGAAACTGTGAACCATGAAAGCATACATCGGTTGAGAGACTTGAATACGTTCATTCAGATCTTTGGGGTTCACAAAACGTGACTCCTAGTCTGTCTAAGTGTTAGTACTATATATTCTTTGTGGATGATCACTCAAGGAAAACATGGATATATTTTCTGAAAACAAAAGATAAAGCTTTCTCTAAGTTTGTAGAATGGAAAGTTCTAGTTGAAAATCAAAGCAACCAGAAACTAAAAGCATTGAGGACATATAATGGGCAAAAATACTATAACAAGAACTTTGAAGACTACTGTGAAGTACATGGAGACATAAGACATGTGCTTATACCCCTCTGCAGAATGGAGTTGCTGAAAGGCTAAATAGAACAATTCTAGAGAAAGTAAGAAATTTGTTAAGTGAAACTGGTTTGGGAGAGTCTTTCTGGGCTGAAGCATCGTCTACAGTTGTTTATATGCTGACCATATCACCTTCAAAACCACTAAATTATGAGGTAACTGAACAGCTCTGGACAGGGAAGAAATCAGAATATGATCACATGAGAAGATTTGGGTGTGTGGTCTACTACTACGTGAATCAAGGAAAGCTTAAGCCTAGAGCAAATAAGGGGATCTTCTTAGGTTATCCTCAAGGAGTAAAAGGGTACATGATATGGAGTGGTGAGGAGAAAAAATGCATTGTCAGCAAAGATGTCATTTTTGCAGAGCACATATTATACAAAGACTCTAAAAATGCTCAGTTTAGAGATGATGAGATAAATGATTCAATGAGAAACGGACAACATGTTTCATTTCTACTTCCTGGTTCAAACGGATCTACTGAAGAAGAAGATCAAGTGGAAGAAACTACTAATGACGGTGGAGAAAGTCCAGAGTTAGAGTCTGAAAATGTAGAAGAAGAAAGTGAAATGAATGAACTGCAAAACTATCAGCTAGCAAGGGATAGAGAACGAAGAACTCAGATTAAAGCTCCCAACAGGTATGATGATTCAGATGTATCAGCCTTTGCCTTGAATATGGCCCAATTAGTAAATTCAAAAGAACCTAGAACTTATCAAGAAGCTGTAAGCAGTACATACAAGTTGTTGTGGACAACGACTACATATGAATAAATGATTTCATTAAAGATAAACATGACATGGGTTCTGATTGATAGACCTAAAGGATAAAGAGGCATAGGCTGCAAATGAGTGTTAAAGTTAAAACCCGATATTCCAGGAGTGGAAGATCCTCATTACAAAGCTAGACTAGTGGCTAGAGGCTATTCACAGTTAGAGGTGATAAATTATCATGATGTTTTCTCTCCATTTGTGAAACATGTCACAATCAAGTTAATGATGTCAATGGTGGTAATATTAGACATGGAACTACAACAGTTAGACGTTAAGACTACCTTCCTTCATGGGGTATTAGATGAAATGATTCTAATGGAACAGCCAGAAGGTTTTGCAGAAGGAGACAAGGTGTGTTTATTAAGAAAGTCCATATATGGACAAAAACAGTCTCCTAGACAATGAAACTTGAGATTTGACAAATTCATGAAATCTCAAGGGTATACAGAAAGTGAGCATGATCCCTGCGTCTATTTCAAATGTTTTGAAAATAACAACATTGTATATTTGTTGTTATATGTGGATGAAATGCTAGTGGATGCAAGAGATATGGATGAGATCTCTAGACTAAAGAAATTGTTGAGCAAAGAATTCGAAATGAAAGACTTAGCTTATGTTGTTGGCCTTGTTAGCAGATTCATGAATGCTCATAGCAAAGAACATTGGTAAGGGGTCAAATGGATATTGAGATATATCAGAAACACGATTGATCTAAAACTTGTGTATAGAAAATCAGAGAAATTCACAGTAAGATGTTATCGTGATAGTGATTTTGCAGCATATTTAGATAGAAGAAGATCAATTACTGGGTATGTCTTTCTACCTGGGGAGAACACCATCTGTTGGAGATTGGGTCTTCAACATAC
Source organism: Lepidium sativum (assembly GCA_023374145.1). Classification (NCBI taxonomy): domain Eukaryota; kingdom Viridiplantae; phylum Streptophyta; class Magnoliopsida; order Brassicales; family Brassicaceae; genus Lepidium; species Lepidium sativum. The sequence continues at coordinate 3,973 of JAKUCM010004177.1, forward strand.
AGTTGTTCTTTTGACTACAGAAGCCGAATTCATTGCTCTGGTGGAAGCTAGAAAGGAAGCGTTATGGTTAAAAGGGATTTCCACCTAGCTTGGTTTTCCGCAAGATGAAACCAAAATCTTCTGCAACCCACAAAGTGCTCTCTGCTTTTCGAAGAACTATACCTTTCATGAAAGAACCAAACACATACATGTTAAGTATAACTTCATCAGAGATCATGTAACAGAAGGAACGATAAAAGTCGGAAAAAAATAGATACTAGTGTAAATCCAGCCGAGCAATTGAAAAAATCGATTCTAGTAAAGAAGTTTGAAGAAGTTTTACATAATCTGAATGTGCCTCGGCACTGAATCTCTCTACCTCAGTGAAGAGTTAGACTCCCGCAGTTGATGTCGGAAGAGAAGTCCCTAACAGCGGTGGATGTTGGTGATATATTAAGCTTCAGCGGTGCATGTCAGAGGTGGAGCTGATAAGGGTCTTGACTCCGAAGTTGTGTTGAGAGAGAGAGAAAAGAATGAAATGAGGTGGAGATTGTGAGGAACCGTTTCGAGCCTCCTTCTCTGGTGGGCCTCTTGTATCTTCTCTTGGCCCATGTCGTTGTGGACTTTTATTAATAAAGCCTGCAAGCATCACAAGATAGGCGTGTTGAAGGGTGATGTGTTAGACAAGTATAAGAGAGACTTATGTAAGCAATGCAAAATGCATGACAAACACAAAGACATGATTCAAGAAAAGTGTGAATAGAGCTAAGAGAATATAGAGTGTCTTTTCTTCTATATCTTGTGATCTTCATTGTTCTAATTATCTCTAAGTCTTGAGTGATTACCTTGTGTTCAAGTGTGGTTTCTCATCAAGGTGTATTTCTTTCAAAGAATAAGCCCTCGGGGACTGGCTCTTAGTCCGTCAAGACATACCAAACTCCGGTGTTTAGGACTTGGGAACTCGTAAATCATCTTTGTGTCTCATTGTTCCTGAATCTGTATCAAGCAAACAAGAATCAAAGAAGTGAAATATTACAACAGATACGAATATTGATCTCTTGAAAAGCATCAACTAAGTAAGGAAGAATACCTTCTCCAAACTCATTTTCTACATATATAATCACAACTTCTATCTAGCTAAATGACTCTATAATGGAGCTAATGGCTTGAACATTTGATGAGTCATCGTGTGTGGCTCTGATGAAATATGGACTGCGGAGGGAATCAAGAATAGGGCTTGTTGCAGAGAATGAAATAATGGGAACTTGAGATTAATTTCCGAGGTTGATTAAAAATGGAGCTTGCATTAAATTCCATGGTCCCATAATAGCCACCATTTCTCTCTTCTTTATCAATGATAAAGCTGCAAAGTTAAGTCATCCTTTAGGGAAATTGCTTATAGATGCCACTCTCTCATAGTGTCATTTATCCTCACAAATAAATTAACTGCAAGAACGATCTTCACTTTAGATATCATATGACTTAATTGCCAATTTGGACAACACAGTCCTAGCTAAGACAAGGATCCTAGTTAGATCTATCAAATAAAAAAGACTAAACATAGTTGACTTTTATAGGAAGAACTAGTCTTTTGTCCATCATTGTGTTTGTTCATGTGTTGAATGAAGGACTTTCAATACAGTTGGTCCCCTACATTGTGCCCGATCAGACTAATAACATAAAATTATATATAATCATATATAAGAGAATTAAAAAGAATTATTATCAACAACGCATTGTAATTAAATGTAAAGTAAAATTTAATTTTAGGTAGTAAACATATGTAACCTGAGGCAGCAGCACCCACAACAGTTTGTTTGGAATCTCGAATGTGGAGCACAATCCTTGTCTTGAAGCCATTAAGAGTGTTGTAAAATTCTGACAGAGACATGTTAATAGCTTGCAAGCTCATATCTGCTAATGTCAAATTACTGTCAAGAACAATCCCTACTTTAACTTCCTTTTGAGATTTCGCCGAAAAGACTAAGAAGACGAAGAAAATCAAAAGCCACAAAGGAAGAGAACGATGACAAACGACATAGCTTATATTTCGTAATTACAAGAAGAGAGACGAGTCCAATAAAACGATTAAAGCTTTGAAGAAGAAAACCATTACGCTTACTTAATAATCAATCAACTGTTCAAATCTGCAAGTGGGCCAATATAGAAATACTAACTAAAACATAGATGACTTATTTACATATATATGGCAAAGACGTGGTCTTTGAAACAACTTATAATACGTACATCATTTGTTACATAAAACGGAGACAGCAACAAGCTGCAATAGTTTAAGATTGGTTTGACTTGGTTTATTCAGTGTATATAGCTCAACAGAAAAAGACAGCATTAATATCTTCATAACATCATAGTTATGATTGACGGTTAGATCAAGTACTCGAGAATCATTTTTGTGTTCTTTTTCTTTCTGCAAAACATCAAAGATTTAGGTTGTTTTGTTTTTATGATAACAAAATGATCAAATTGTTAGTTCATAACCCGGGTCAATTGCTTGGAAGGCTATTATGCTAAGCGTTAAACAACAGACGCTAGTTGGCGCTCATGTGAGAAATTTTAATTTATATACTCTAATTATTTTAGCCAGTTTAACAATAGATCAACTCGATTTTTGGCTTATATTGCGACTACGAAAGAATTGTAGTTAAAATTAGTTACATATTGTAGCGATAGAATATTTTTTTTCTTGTATCTAATTATCCGTAGCTAATTAGATACAATTTCTGCAATCATGTTATACATTGTTACAAATTAGCGACAACAATTAATCACAAAAAATACTTCTAACCTTTCCGTAGCAATTTAACTTAACCCACAAATACTCATGAAATTTTTTGTGACATTTGCAATAAATCACAACGTAAAATTCCATAACTAAATAATGAAGATCAAATGTTTGCAGTCGCCATCTATATAGGACAAGTACATGCAACCAAGATTCATGTTTTTTATATGTCATGATGAAACCATCTAAAGTGATTGTATCACTAGCATTGATTGTTGCTGTTTTGTCGTTTCATTTTTGGGTGTGGGCCCAGCCACTTAGCCCATTTAGCAATTGATGTGCTAATGGGTCTGAGGTTCAGCGTCGGCCCATATTTTCTTTTAGCTCGTTTTTGTTGCTGGGCCGATTTGTGGCCCAACAATAGGGAAGAATGAATTGGCCCGTGTATAAGGCCAGATTCATCTTCTTCATTGAGAGAGAAGTCGAGGGTTTTACAGAGAGAGATAGAGGCACCATTGTAACAGAGCAAAGCTCTGAAAGAAGAAACACACTACAAGTTTTTTAGTGGATTCCGGAATCACATCCGAAGAGAGATGTACCCGTCGATGGTTTAATCGACGGGGAACTCTATAACTCGTGCCTCATCTTTCTTCTCCCTCGAAATCCTTCTTCCTTTTAAAATCGAACTCAAGATCACACATAAGTTAATCCGCATTGTAATTTGAGACATCGAACGAGCTTATGCACAACAAGTGGTATCAGAGCCTGTGTTCAAGAAAGTGAATAACAACATAAAGCTCAGAGTTCATAAAGGAAGGAGTACAAGAAAAGGAACACTTACTTTTGGAAGTCATTGCAGATTCTCATCTTCTGCTCTTGGAGACGTGAAGAGGTCTTGAAGATCATAAGCATTGATTGGTACCCTCGCAAGAATATCACATAAGGTATTAGTATTTTACTTGCGTAACAAAGAAGACTTAAAACAACAAACTTGTCAAAGTATTCAAAGATTTCAAGCATGGAAGTCATCTCGGGAAAGTTTGAGGTGGAGAAATTCGACGGTAAAGGAGATTTCGGATTATGGAAATACCGAATGCTAGGACAGTTTGAGATTCATGGCCTTCTCACAGTAATTGAGAAAGATCATGAAGAAGTATGGCCAATGGAGGAAGTATCCGTGACTGACAAAGAAACAGGGAAAGAAATCAAAATCGGCAAGCCAGTGTCAAAGGATCCTCAATGGGAGCTAAAGGATCGAAGAGCAAGGAGCCTGCTCGGACAATGCTTATCTAATTCGGTATTGAGAAAAGTAATGAATGAAGCTACAACATTCAAGCAATGGAAAGGACTAGAACGTGATTACCAAACCAAGACTAAACCTAACAGAGTCTACTTAAAGAGACAATTTTCTCTATACCGAATGGACGAGGACAAATCAATAGAAGAAAATCTTGATGTGTTCCTAAAGCTGATAGGAGACTTAGAAAGTCTAAAGGTTACTATTCAAGACGAAGATCAAGCTATTGCATTACTAAATAGTCTACCATCTCAATATGATCCGCTTACACACACTTTACAATTCGGTAATGCTAAGGACACCCTAACTATGGATGATGTAATAACTGGAGCTTATGGAATGGAGTAAAATCTAAGACAAAAGGGGTTATTAAGGAAGAAAACACATTCAGAAGGGTTGACTATTGACAGCAGAGGTAGAACAGACAAGAGGAATGTAAAGAGTACAGGGAAGAACAGAGGCAGATCAAAAAGTAAAGGTAAACCTAACTTAAGACCAAAACAGAACAATGAAGAAATCAGAGCTTGTTGGATATGTGGAGATGAAAATCACTGGAAGCATGATTGTCCACAAAAGAAAAATGGGAAAGGAAAGGAATCAGCAAATTGTGCAACAAAAGAATCAAAGAGTTTAGCCTACTCTGCAAGTCTAATTGCAACAACTGAGGAATGGGTAATGGACTCAGGTTGTACCTTTCACATAACACCTAGGAAGGACCTAATCACAAACCTAGTAGAATTTGAAGGAAACAAAGTCTACATGGGAAACCCCTAGCATATCAGGTTGTCAATACTTCATTAGTTTTATAGATGATTATTCAAAGAAGGTTTGGATTCATTTTCTAAGGAAAAAGAGTGATTCATTTCAAGTTTTCAAGGATTGGAAAATGCTGGTAGAAAATCAAACTGGAAAGAGAATTAAATGCCTAAGGACTGACAACGAACTAGAGTACTGCAATAAACAGTTTGATGACTTATGCAAAGAAACATGAATTAAAAGGCATAGGACTTGTGCATATACACCACATCAAAACGGAGTATCAGAAAGAATGAACAGAACTATAATGGAAAATGTGAGATGTATGCTATCAGAATCTGGTCTAAGTGGAGAATTTTGGGCAGAGGCAGCAAACACAGCGGTTTTTATCATAAACAGATCACCAGCAGCATCAATCAACTTTGATGTACCAAAAGAACTGTGGTCTAAATATAAACCCGAGTACGATCACCTAAGGAGTTTCAGATGTATATCTTATGTTCACACTATTCAAGATAAGCTAAGCCCTAGAGCTTTAAAGGGAGTTTTTGTTGGTTATGGAACGGAAACTAAGGGGTACAGGGTCTGGCTAATTGAAGAAGGCAAGCTGGTAATTAGCAGAGATGTAGTATTCAACGAAGATGAACTATACAGAGACTCCATTTCAGGAGAACAAGACTCTAAGGTTGATAAGCAAAACAGTGAAAGAAAATCCGATATAAGGGTAACCTTCAAAGTAAATCTAGAGGAAATACTAGGTGAGAAAGATCAACTAAAGGGTATGGCTGGGTCAGGTGGAGCAAGTCCAGAGTATGTACCAGAAGGCATCAGTGAAGATGGGAGCCGGGTAGACTCTAAACATTCAAAAAGTGAAGAGACTAATCTGGAAGATTACCTATTGGCTCGGGACATGAAAAGAAGGAATATAAGACCTCCATCTAGATATGAAGAAGCAGACCTAGTTGCCTTTGCACTATCAAGTTCTGAGGAAATAGAACTTGAAGAACCTAAGACCTATATAGAAGCAGTGGATAGCAAAGACAGGGAAAAATGGAGAGAAGCAGCTGATGAGGAAATGAATTCCCTCTTCAGAAAAAACACATGGATTCTAGTCGATAAACCACAGAATAAAAAAGTAATTGGATGCAGATGGTTATTCCAACTAAAGCCAGGCATACCGGGAATTGAAAAACCAAGATCGAAAAGCAGAATGGTTGCTAAGGGTTATGCTCAGGTTGAAGGAGTAGATTATAATGATATTTTTGCACCAGTAGTTAAACACGTTTCAATTAGAATTCTACTAGCTACAGTTTCAAATTGGAACATGGAACTAGAGAAAATGGACGTGAAAACAACGTTCTTACACGGAACATTACAGGAAGAGATCTACATGAATCAACCAGAAGGCTATGAAGTGAAAGGAAAAGAAAGAAAGGTGTGTATACTTATGAAATCCCTATATGGTTTAAAGCAATCACCAAGAGAATGGAATGCAAAGTTCGATGAATTCATGAAGAATCAACAATTTCAAAAGTGTGAATATGATCCATGTGTGTACTACAAGGGAAATACATTTGATACTATGATATATCTACTCCTATATGTAGATGATATGCTCATTGCATCAACAAAGAAACAGCAAATTGTTAATCTAAAGAAACTTCTCAGTAAACAGTTCGAAATGAAAGACCTAGGACCAGCAAGGCGAATACTAGGCATGGACATTTACAGAGACAGAAAACAGAGTACACTACAGTTATCACAAGAACAGTATATCAAGCAAGTTCTAAATACGTTTAACATGAGTGATAGCAGATCAGTCTCTACACCTATAGGGGTTCAATTCAAATTAAAGAGCATCTCTTCAGATGAAGAAGACGCAGAGACTAAGGGAATGGAGGACGTACCTTATACAAGCGCAGTCGGGAGTCTGATATATGCAATGGTTGGATCACGTCCAGACCTTGCTTACTCCATTGGTATCGTCAGTCGATACATGTCAAAACCAGGAAAAACACACTGGTTAGCAGTCAAATGGATAATGCGTTATCTAACTAAAGCATCAAAAATAAGCCTAACATTCAAGAAAGTTGCAGATTTCATAATTAAAGGCTACTGTGATGCAGATTTTGCTTCTCACTTTGACAAACGAAGATCAATTTCAGGGTATGTTTTTACTTTGGGAAATAACACAATAAGTTGGAGATCTAGACTACAGAGAGTAGTAGCTTTATCTACAATGGAATCAGAATATATAGCACTATTAGAAGCTAGGAGAGAAGCAATATGGATACAAGGAATATGTAAAGAAATGAAGCTATGTACAGGAACTATGGAATTATACTGTGATACTCAAAGCGCTATCTATCTATCAAAGAACAGAATGTGCAGTGAAAGGACCAAGTATATTCAAATCAAATACAACTATATCAGAGAAGTGACAGAAGCTAAACAAGTCAAAGTCACTAAGATTCACACATCGATCAACCCAGCAGACATGTTTACGAAGGTCATACCTGCTGAGAAATTCAAAGGATGCATGCAGTCTTTGAGGATTGAGGAAGCCTAAGGGTCGTTGTGAGAGTATTCCGACATGGAGTTTCAATGTCGGAATACTCAGATCTGTTGATACCTACACACGATCAACATAAATGAAAGAAAAAAAATTCAGGATTAGTTGTTATTTAAAGAAGAGTTTTAAAACAGATTTCAGGAGCTAGAAATCAGGGTTTGAAAAAAGGAGGAGACCTCAAGGGTGAGATACTTACATGCAAGGAAGATGAAAGGTCGCGATGTTCTTGGTGAAGATCTGCACCAAATAAGAACAAGAAAAGTTTAGATCTAAGAAAGCAAAGGCGGAAAAGAAGAAAAGCTCTAGCTTTCTCCGTAAATCTGAAATATGTTGGAGAAGCTAGAATTTTTTTTTACTTACCGGTTTCCTGATGCTTGAGCTAAGATCCACCGGAGTTTACCTCATCGCAATCATCGGAAAAAAAAAAAAGGGGTCAGGTGAATAAGAACCGAACCGTCAGATCTGTCAGAAAAGACAAGATCCGTGCATGCAAGAAGGGTTAAGTAAAGGAAAGGAACCGAACCATTAGATCTATCAGAGAAGTGATCCCACCTTCTCATGCATGTATCGGAAAACTAAAGAGGGACATTAAAGACGGAGAATCTTACCGGGAAGTCGAGTCGTCGCCGGAAAAAGTCGAGATTCTTACACCGGAGCAGAGCTACTGTGAATAGCTTTGGTGCTCACAGTGAGAAGAGGTTAAAACCCAAGACAAATATACATCGAAATCTTTTCCGGTGACAAAAGAGAAAGAGGAAGAGGAAGAGTCGAGAAGAGCTGAAGAAGGATCGAGAGAGAAACACAGCGGCTAGGTTTCTAGCTCGCGAAGTGAAATGAAGCATCATAGTGGAGTGTTGGTGTTTTGTCGTTTCATTTTTGGGTGTGGGCCGAGCCACTTAGCCCATTTAGCAATTGATGTGCTAATGGGTCTGAGGTTCAGCGTCGGCCCATATTTTCTTTTAGCTCTTTTTTGTTGCTGGACCGATTTGTGGCCCAACCATAGGGAAAAATGAATTGGCCCGTGTATAAGGCCAGATTCATCTTCTTCATTGAGAGAGAAGTCGAGGGTTTTACAGAGAGAGATAGAGACGCCATTGTAACAGAGCAAAGCTCTGAAAGAAGAAACACACTACAGGTTTTTTAGTGGATTCCGGAATCACATCCAAAGAGAGATGTACCCGTCGATGGTTTAATCGAGAGGGAACTCTATAACTCGTGCCTCGTCTTTCTTCTCCCTCGAAATCCTTCTTCCTTTTAAAATCGAACTCAAGATCACACAGAAGTTAATCTGCATTGTAATTTGAGACATCAAACGAGCTTATGCACAACATTGATGTGTAGAAGAGTTGCTTCAAAATGTTGGAAGGTCTCATAAACTTGTATATTACCAAAGAAAGCAGAGAACAACATCTCTTTAGACTTTCTAACCCCATAATTCGACTTTGTTTTTATATATCCTACTACATCTGAATGGATATGAATCATGTTGACTAAATACCCTTAAAAAACCGGTATAGGATCTCGATTAAGCACCTTTGGATCTTCTGTGGTTAATTTCCTCCGAGGATAAACAAGTGTAAACATGCAATATCTGCGTTATCGTTTTTTGTAGTTTTGTCACAAATGATACTTTTAGGTATCTAAAAGTTTTTTAAAAGAACTTGCATGGTTTGCTCTAGACATATACATCAAATTGATTGGTTAAAGGCATTCACTACAAGAAAACAGGTCGAAAACCGACCAACGTTCTGACCGGAATGTGTTTGTCGGAATTTTCCGACAAAAAAACCGATAACATGCCACATAAGTGAATGTAGAAGCTGAATGTATGGTTAATGACAGAAGTGGTAATGAATGTTATGGTGGTGGTGTGGTAGTGGATTCGACTGTGGAAGGCGAGAACGTAGTTGGTTCAATTCAGATGGTTAACGATGCATTTAGAGAGAATATGCCTGCTTTAGAGGAGGGAATTAATAGAGGGGAATAACCAAATCTAGAAGCAAGGAGTTTTTGTAATATGTTGAATGGAGCGAAGAAGCCGTTGTATGGTGGGTGTGAGGACGGGATATCTCTGTTATCGATTGCAACTGACTTGATGAATATCAAGACACACAACAATTTAGCAGAGACATGTGTTTATGCGATAGCTAATTTGTTTAGCAGGAGTCTACCTAAAGATAATATTGCTCCTAGTTCGTACACGGAGGTTCAGAAATTGGTAGTCGGACTTGGGTTATCGTACAAGATGATAGATGTATGTATGGATAACTGTATGATATACTAGAGAGAGGATTCAGATATGGTGCAATGTAAATTTTGTCGTAAACCTCGGTTTCAGGAAACATATGGTAGAAATCAGGTCCTATACAAGCAGATGTGGTATTTGCCATTAGGAGAAAGGTTGAAAAGACTATATCAGTCATAGCGTACTACAACTGCAATGAGATGGCATGTGGAACATAATTCACATGGAGAGATTGCAGACCCTTCTGATGTGAAGGCATGAAAACATTTTAAGTCAGTTTATCCTGATTTTGCTGCTGAAAGCAGGAATGTGTATCTCGGCTTATGTACAAATGGGTTTAGTTCATTTGGAAAACATGGTAGACAATATTCTGTTTGGTCGGTGATTGTTACACCATACAATTTACCGCCCTCACTTTGTATGAAGTCAGAATTCCTATTCCTAACAGTTGTAGTCCCAGGGCCGGATCATCCAAAAAAATCACTAGATGTGTTTTTACAGCCACTAATTTACGAGTTGCAGCAATTATGGGAGAGTGGCGTAGAAGCGCTTGATGTGTCTAGTCAGATTAATTTTACGATGAAAGTCGTCCTTATGTGGACTATAAGTGACTTTCCTGCCAATGGAATGTTGTCTGGGTGGATGACACATGGGATAATGTCATGTCCATCGTGTCAGGACAGCATAGAAGCATTCCAATTAAAACACGGGAGAAAAAATTGTTGGTTCGATTGTCACAGGTGTTTTCTACCCATGGATCATCCATATCGGAAAAGCACAACATTGTCTGATGAAGAACTGTACGGGATCAAAGATGGTGAGTTCACTGAATGGCTAAAATTCTATGTAAGTTTCATTAATTATGAGTCAAACAGTTGACGCTATATTAAAATTTGCAATCAATGTTAGTAACACGAAATTGGAATACAGGTTACGAAGTGTTCTTCACTTGGGCAACAGTTTCCGACATGATTACAAGAGTTTTTGATGGGTCCAGTCTTTGTTGCAAATTCATATCCAATGTATTGCACAAGAGGCTATGCTTTCAAAATTCTACGTGAGGGGATGAAAAGACCGACTTCTGATTACTGTGTTTCTTCAACGTCTGGTGACACCATTTACTACGGTATTCTACGAGAGATATTAGAGGTGAGCTACCCATGGCTTATGGGTTTGAAGTGCATAGTGTTCAACTGTGATTGGTACGACCCGACCATAGGAACCGGTGTGCGAGTCGATGAGTTTGGTGTTACGTCTATTAATTGTAGAGGTAAGCTTCAAAAATACGATCCTTTCATTCTTGGGTTACAAGCAGATCAAGTATGCTATCTACCATACCCACAAGTCTCAAACAGAAGAAACAATTGAATTACTGTGGCATCCATAAACCCACGAGGAAGACTCAATGGACCATCAGAACACGATCCTATGCAGCAGGCAAGGCCGGGAATACTTGGATCACTTGGTATTAAACTTGGTATTGACCTTTCTGTAGATATAACAGAACAACCAGATACAACGGTGCATGACGACTCTGAAGACTATATTACAGAGTTCGATGATGATTCACCCGAAAGTTCTACAGATGAATCGAATGACTTTGGTTCTGCCTCTGAATAATATGTTTTTAGCATTTTCGAACAAATAAGACATTATATGTAGCTGAATATTAAATTACTTATTTCCAATAATTTTTATTATTTTTCGCTATGATCACCAAAACAGAACATAATAATTCTCAAAAAATTATTATATAACTATTATTAAATTATGTATAGCTAACAAGAACTGCTTCTTGATTTATTCAAGACCCAATTTCAGAATTATTAAATACATGTTTTGTTAATTTAAGAATTAATTAGTAAAAATGTAATTATCTTCTCCTTTATTTCTTCTTCTTCTAATTAAAATGCAATTATCTTATTCTTCATCGTCTTCACTATTAATTTTATATAATTATTATATAAAAAGAAGCCGTAGGTAACGGTCGGAAAATAATAAACAACCGACCGTCCCGACAGATAAAAGAAGGGGGGAAAATTAAGTGGCAAAAGAAGCGTCTTCTGGAAGTCGAGGAGATGCTATCCGACGGGTTCCGACGCCAACCAACGACTTCCGACATTATTTCATCTTCTCCGTCTCTTTTTTCTCCCATCGCGAGTTGCAGAGTTCTCCGCTTCGATCACCCCATCGCCGCTTCCGCCATCGCTGGCTGCCGCTTCCGCCACCAGCGCCATGTAAGTCCTCCCACCTTCTCTTCATTTTCGTGAACTAGAGTAGAGGCATGGTTAGGGATCGATTAGGAAAATTGATCGGTGGTTGTGATGCTTTTGGGTTTGGGTAGAGTAGATGATGTACCGTTGTTTTGTCGGTTGAGCCTGCGTGTTTTCGCAATTCGCAATTTCACGATCACCATTTCACCATTCGCGATTTGCTTCAAAGTGCAAATTCTTACACCTATACATACACAATTATATACACAATTACATACACAATTACATACACAATTATATACTTAATATTGAAATTGGTAAAATTTTGTAAAATTAAGTAAATTGGTAAATTGGTAAAATTTTGTAAAATCCATGTGGAATTTATAATGTTACTTGGTAAAATTTAGTAAAATTTAGTAAAATTAAGTACATTTCCATTATATGATTCATTATATATTAAAGGAAATATTTCATTTAGTAAAATTTATAAATCTATTAAATGTAATATTATGTATTATATATCAAACAAACTAATAGAATAGACAAATGTAATTAATTATCTACAAATCATAGATTCATATATGTGAAGTGAATTATTATTTTAAATAAGTTAATGACAATTATGACATATAGGTAATATACATAAAAGTTTTTGACGATTATGAATAAAATTTGTACAAATCTAATCAACCAATAGTACAGCAAGTATAATATATTCTGAATGTTAAGTTTTGGTGATACATTTGACAAAAATACAATAGCTAAAGTTATATACTAATTACATATAAATATTCGAGTATAAAAAAAATTTATATATATATGTCAAAGTATATATAGTTTTCCTAGGAATTTATTCTTTTACAGGTCTACCTACAGTGACATTCAAAGACACCTACATGGTGTCGTTGACTCGGACCAGACACAGAGTCCAAGTCCAGTTCAACAATCTTCACAAGAATCTCAACCACAGGGCTCTGTGGCCCCACCTGACGATTGAACAACTTCTCACTGCAGAAGGCCGTCGTCACATTACCGTACTCGACCCCAAACGGAGGTTCTTGGTGCGTTTTATTTCTGTTTTCGATTAATATATATATATATTTTATATATTTAGACTCCTAATGTGTACTACATATTTTCCAGGTTTTGCTATGAAAAAGGTATTAGGAAGTCTATTCTTAAAATGATTCAGCATCAGCTGCCCCAGGCTTATCCCCGCTACAATGACTTTCCGCGGGAATTGCAAGAGAGTTGGTTCAAATTGTTCACGGTAATATTATTCTAAATTAATTGTTCAATTATGCATATCTATATTGGAAGTACATATGTTTTAATTATGTAATTCTTTTTTTTTTTGCAGCAAGATTTTAATTGGGATGTCGAGTTGACTCCTCGGGTGAGAGCTGAGTTCGATAAATAGTGCCGCGCTTCTTACAAAAACAATATACATGAATGGAAACAAGCTTGGAAGGCGGGAAAGAAACAACATCCCCGTTGTAGTCCATAACTTTTCCAACAGTTCACGGCGTATTGGGAGCACGAGGACACGAAAAAAGGTCTCAACCAGAAACTCACTCAACCGGAACAGCAACCGCGGCGGATTAGAGGTTGCGACCCATAACAACAGGGCTCACACTTTCAAGGAACGTTCACGTGTCCTGGTAAGTTACTTAAATAAATTATAAGACATATTTTTAAATTAACTACAACTTTTAAATTTGTTTATGTAGGCATCTTAGCTTGGTGAAGAGCCGGATTTATTCCTCCTAATGGAGGACACACATACGAACGAGCAGACGAAGCGGGTAGAAGTCATTTACTTAGTATTCTTTACTCTTCATATTTAAGACATTCAATAAGTTTAGAGGAATCTAGAGAGTCATTTCTCTTCTTTATAAACTCATGTAATTCTCATTTGTAAAGATCCAACTTTTTTTATCAATAAATTTGAGAGTGATTCTCTTTTGTTCTTTGTGAACTTTTCGATCTTTCTTGGTGTGTCATATCCAAGAGATTAAACTGGTCAATCAAGTGATTTTCATCACACTTATGTGGCCATTCCTAGCCATTGGCGTGAAGGGGCGAGTCAAAACAACAACAATCTTTGGCTTAATATACTAAAGGTGGGGGCTACTCGATTCAACATTTTGTGGTTCCACCACCTTGCTTAATTGAAGGCGAGTTGAAACAACAACAATCTTAGGTTTGATATACCTAATGCGGGGGTTACTCAAATTCTTTGAAGACCAAGGACTATCCTTTACAACTTTGAGTGACGATTCCTTCGAGATTCCACATCATTTGGTATTAGAGCCCACTTACAAGTTAGTTAATTTTTTCATTTTCTATCTATTCATCTTCTATCTTTTCATCTTCTACCTTTCCAACTTCTATCTTTTCATTTTCTATCTTTTAATCTTCTATCTTTTTATCTTCTATCTTTCCAACTTCTATCTTTTCATCTTCTATCTTTTCATCTTCCATATTTTCATCTTCTATCTTTCCAACCTCTATCTTTTCATATTTTCTTTTTAATTAATTAGAAAAAACAAAAAAAAAGCAAAAAAAAGGAATATATTACAAAAACAGAAAAAAACTTTTCATCTTCTATTATTTATATTAAAAAAAGATATTGTTCATTGTTTGTTTGTGTACCAAGATCTATCTAATACTTGAGTTGTGTGATACTTATTAGATCATTGACCCTTGGGGAAAACAAATCAAAGAGTGGTTGATTAGTTCTATAAGAACATTTTAAGATTTAAAAAAAAAAGAGGAAAAGGCGTACGGTTGTGAGAACATTTGAGAGAAAAGACAATAATTTGAGGGAAACACTTGTGTGTCAAACACTTGAGAGATTGTGAGGCATTTTTCTATTGAATCTTCTTTTTCTTACAGGTTCTAAGTATGTCAAACGACAATAATGACAATCTGGAGGGTGAGCAAATACAAGGAATTCCAAATCTCCAAATTCAAGCTTTGATGGGAGAGATGGCCCGTTTGTTGAGAGTTGAGATGGAAGCACTCAATGAATGTTTGGATCAAGTTCAAAATGAGATAACACTTAGGCAACAACCTCGGCTGCCTAACGTACAAGGAGATCCACCACCGGCGGAAATACAAAGAGGCGGTGTCAACTACTATGGTCGAGATAGACTCTCATCTACCTCGAGTCGAAGGAGACCTAGACGAGCTAGGGAAGAAAGAGGTAGGGCTGAAGATAATTTAGGGGGACTTAAGCTGAAAATTTCATCATTTCAAGGAAAGAACGATCCAGATGTCTATCTTGAATGAGAGAAAAAGATTGAACTCGTTTTTGATTATCAAAACTATTATAAGCTAAACAAGATACGAGTTGCAGCCACTGAATTTTATGATTATGCTATTAATTGGTGGGATCAAGTGGTGACAAGCAGGAGAATAAATAGAGAAAGACTCATTGAGAATTGGGAAGACATGAAAACCTTGATGAGACAATGGTTCGTTCCTAGTCATTATCACCGAGAGTTACATCAAAAACTTAGGAGATTGGTGCAAGGTAACCGATGTGTGGAGGATTCTTTTCAAGAGATGGAAATACTTATGATGAAAGCCGATATAGAAGAAGATCGTGAGGCTACCACGGCCAGATTTCTTAGCGGTTTGAATCGTGAGATCCAAGACCGAGTAGAGATGCCACACTATGTGGAATTGGAAGATATGTTGCATAAGGCTATCTTGGTGGAGCAGCAGCTCAAGAGAAAGGGTAGCACACGTCAAAATTATGGCATAAGTTCTATTACTCAACGTCCTAGCTACTCACGCGAAGACAAAACTGTTCCAAAACTAAAGTTTGAATCCAAGCTGAATACTAGCCGACAAGAGGTCAAAGGTAAAGTTGAACCCTCTTCTACAAGAAATCGTGATGTGCAATTTTTTAAGTGTCATGGCAGGGGACATTATGCAAATGAATGTTCAAACAAAAGGGCCATAATACTTAGAGTCAATGGAGAGTACTAAACTGAAGAAGAAGTGGTTTCAGATTCTATGTCATCTCAAGATGAGCTGGAGTTACCTGTAACAAAAGGTGATCTTTTGGTAGCTAGAAGGTCTTTGAGTGTGCAAGGTAAACTAGAGGAGAACGTGCAACATGAGAATCTATTCCACACGCGATGTCTTGTTCTTGATAAGGTGTGTAGTCTTATAATTGATGGAGGGAGCTGTATGAATGTGGCGAGTACTACACTTGTCGAGAAACTGAGATTGAGTACTCGAAAACATCCCAAGCCGTATAAGCTTCAATGGTTAACTGAGTTTGGATAACTCAAAGTGCCAAAGCAAGTTGTGGTTCCATTTAGCATTGGGAAGTATAAGGACGAGGTGATTTGTGATATTGTGACAATGGAGGCTGAGCATATTCTTCTTTGGAGACCGTGACAGTTTGATCGGAAAGTTGTTCATGATGGTTTCACCAACAAGCATTCATTTGGTTATAAGGGGAAAACTGTTACGCTTGTTCCCATGACTCCTAATGAGATCTACCAAGATTATTTGCTTCTAAAGCAACGTGAGGAGAGAGCTATGAGTGACTCAAACACAGAAAAACAAAAAGAGAGTGAGATTGAGAGAGAAACACAAAAAAAGAGTGAGCTTAAGAGTGAAACACACAAAGAGAGAAAAGAGAGAAAACACCAAAATTTCTTTGTGAGGTCAAGTGAGATAAAGAGAGCTTTGGTTTCACATTAGCCTATATTTGTACTTATGTTCAAAGAGGTATTTATGAGTTTTACTAACCTTGACCCCGGTTTGCCTAGTGGTGTTTCTTTTTTGTTGCAGGATTTTGGAGATGTATTTCTGGATGAGAACCCTAGTGGTCTACCTCCAATCCGAGGGATTGAGCATCAAATAGAATTTGTACCCGGAGCATCCATTACAAACCGTCCAGCCTATGAACCAATCTAGAAGAGACCAAGGAGTTGCAAAGGCAAGTGATTAAGCTGATGGAGAAAGGATATATCTGTGAGAGCATTAGTCCATGTGTCGTGCCCGTTTTACTAGTTCCTAAGAAGGATGGAATTTGGCGCATGTGTGTTGATTTTAGATCGATAAATAATATCACGGTAAAGTATAAACACCTAATTCCTCACTTAGATGATATGTTAGATGAGCTGCATGGTTCTTGTGTCTTTTCTAAAATTGATCTTAAGAGTGGATATCACCAAATTCGAATGAAAGATGGTGATGAATGGAAAACTGCTTTTAAAACAAAACATGGTCTTTATGAGTGGTTAGTCATGCCTTTTGGATTAACTAATGCATCCAGCACATTCATGAGGTTAATGAACCATGTTTTGAGACATTTTATTGGTTTGTTTGTGGTTGTCTACTTTGATGATATTCTAGTTTTTAGCAAAAGTTTGGAAGAGCACAATGAGCATTTGAAATCGGTTTTAGGTGCACTAAGAAATAAAAAGCTATATGCTAACTTGAAAAAGTGTACCTTCTGTTCGGATAACCTTGTTTCTAGGCTTTGATGTAAGTGCACATAGCATTCAAGTATATGAGAAAAAGAAAGCTAAGATGGTCAAGAAGCTTCATGAAAAGACGAGGCTTAACATTGAGCAAAAGACTAAGCAATATCAAAAGCAAGCCAACAAAGGAAGGCGTGAGAAGAGTTTTACACCCGAAGACAAAGTTTGGGCTCACATGAGGAAGGAACGATTTCCAGCTCAAAGGAAGTCTAAGCTAATGCCAAGGGTCATTGGGCCATTTCGAGTCTTGAAAAAGACCAATGAAAACGCCTACAAGATAGGCTTGCCAAGTGAGTACAAAATCAGTACTAGCTTTAACATTTTTGACTTGATTCCTTTTGATGCAGATGAACCTGATTTGAGGTCAAATCTTTTTAAAGAGGAAGGGGATGATATGATCATGGAAAACAACAAGGAAACTAAGGAGAACTTGGAGCTAAGCAATGAAGATCACGAGAGAGTTTTAGAGATTCCAGTCAGTCTTACAAGATCACGGGCTAAACAAATCAAGGAGAGAATTTGTGGATTTATTCAAGGTCTTTTGGACAAAGAATAACATAAGGAATCCATTGGACTTTATACTTGCCAAGTCCAAACCACTTTGAGCCTTCTACAAATCCAAGAGAAGTCCTAAATCAAGTCTTAAAGTTCAGCCCATGAATAGTGACAAATTTGGAAGACTAAAATATATTTTGGAGGCTAAAATTTCAAGAGTCATTCTCATTCAAGTCATAGTAAATTGTGACATTTACTTGTAATTTACTTAGTAGTCTTTACTCTTCATATTTAAGACATTCAATAAGTTTAGAGGAATGTAGAGAGTCCTTTCTCTTCTTTATAAATTCATGATTCTCATTTGTGAGGATCCAACTTTTTTATCAATAAATTTGAGAGTGATTCTCTTTTGTTCTTTGTGAATTTTTCGATCTTTCTTAGTGTGTCATATCCAAGGGATCAAACTGGTTTATTAAATGATTTTCATCACACTTGTGTGGCTATTCCTACCCATTGGCGTGAAGGGCCGAGTTGAAACAACATTAATCTTTGGTTTAATATACTAAAGGTGGGGGCTACTCGAGTCAACATTCTGTGGTTCCACCACCTTGCTTAATTGAAGGCGAGTTGAAACAACAACAATCTTATGTTTGATATACCTAAGGTGGGGGTTACTCAAATTCTTTGAAGACCAAGGACTATCTTTTACAACTTGGAGTGACGATTCATTTGGGATTCGGCGTCACCACATGTCCATGTTCCAGACGTGAAACGCAAGAAATTGGAGGATAAGAGTCAGAGTTGTGTTCTTCTAGGATTGAACACAGAATCTAAAGGGTATAAGCTGTTTAATCCAATTACTAAGAAGATCTTAGTGAGCAGGGATGT
This sequence comes from Lepidium sativum, assembly GCA_023374145.1. NCBI lineage: Eukaryota > Viridiplantae > Streptophyta > Magnoliopsida > Brassicales > Brassicaceae > Lepidium > Lepidium sativum. The sequence continues at coordinate 22,671 of JAKUCM010004177.1, forward strand.
TGTCTTTGAGGAGGAAAAGAAATAGAATTGCGATGGAATTGATCAAGAATTGACTGAGATCAATCTTGTGAATGGGAGAACGAGAAGGAACAGAGAAACAATGCAGAGAATATTGGAGACATTGCATATGGAACTACAACACAAGAAAAAAATGTAGAACTTGCAGGTGACAATACGACATCACCAAATACTGTGGTTTCTCCAGAACATGACATAGCAAGAGCTCGAGAGGAGCAAGGGAAAGACTATAGAAAACGCCAACATGGTTAAATGATTATATAATTGGATGTGATAATGAGAAAAGGCCAACAAGTGGCAGACATCTTTCACCAAGCCATTCAAGCTAGATATGATTCAAGAGTTTAGAAGGAAGTTAGGTGTTTGTGAAGAACCTAAGATAAACTAGCTATATCTAGTTTAAGGGAGGAATTGTTGATGTTTGTCATCGGTTCAGTTTGGTTAGCTATCTAATTAGGATTTAATTCTGCATTGGTTTGTTCCTTAAGTGATCAACTGACGATCACATGTTTTCCTATTTTTTAGGACATGTTGTTAGCACTCTCTTCTTCGTTACTTTTGTAAGTGTTATAAGCTTTTATTTGATCAATGAACAAGCACTATTCTCAGAATTGCATATACAAATGCAACAGATAGATCTCAAACTTTTATGACTTGATATCATATCATCCTCGCTCACCTACAATAAGAAATGAACATAATTTTAAGAAAATTAGTGCAATGTCGAGTTTATAGCTTTAGTACTATCCATAATGAATAAAGATCAAGTATATGCAGCCATGATCTATATAGGACAAGTACATGCATCCAACATTTATGGTTTTGTTTTCTGTTACGATAAAGTCATCTAATCGTGTCACTATTGTTGATGTGTGGGAGAACTGCTTCAAAATGTTGGAGGATGTCATAAACTCGGTATAAGATCTACGTTAGGTAGCTTTGGATATGCAATGGTTTATTTCACCTGAGGATAACGAGTCAAGACTTCCAATGTGTTATTAGGTAGTTTTGGATATGCAATGGTGCTATAATGTATTATAAGTTCGTCAATGTGGTACCATCATCAACTATGAATACTAATTTGATATATAACTTGCTTTTCTTTGACTTGATAGATGTGTTATTTGTTTTGTTTACTAGACATATGTAAGAATATATAAATAATAAGAAATTTTAAAAATAAAGCACAATACCATTTCAGAAACAAAATGACATTTAAATGGTAAGATTATTGGTGATTAGGTAAATAGTTATCTAATATCAACGCCGAATATGATGTTTGAATTCTATAGAATACAAAATCTAGCAAAAGATTAAAACATTGGTTCCCAGTTAAATGCCACATCCGGAACAAACAAAAAACAAAAGCCGATCAAACATAACAGATTATGTTTATGCATTCAGCAAACTGGATCACAATCTAATCCTCTTCGTCATCAGAGGAGGATACATCATATCTGGTTAAGAACATGTGTTATTTAAACACTAAACAAAACAGAGTAACCTAGTGCAAAATTAAACTACTAACCTGAAGTCCTAACAGTCTGACTGAGATTAAAAATCTTATCAAAAACCTTCTTGTGCTGCGCTTGTTCAAGAGATTTATTTGTGGTTTTAGAAGCACGGACATATGATTTTGGTGTCTTAGAGGCATGAGCAGCTGACTTTGTAGACTTAGAAGGACGACTGGTTTTCCCCTTTGTTGTCCTCATAAATGCAGGATCCACACGAATAGGATTTTGAGCATACATTAGGATGTAGATCATACCTGACTGAGGAAGATAGAAATTAGAGTCCAATGTGAAAGAGTGACGCATGATGTGACGAAACATGATTCTTCCAATGTTGTATTTGAGGTTCTTGATAATCGTAGGCATCCAGTTCTTACAACAGAATTTATACAATTCTTTCTGATCAGAAGAGAAATCTTCTGCCGGTGTCATGTTTTTCGGTTTATCTTTCTCTTCATCTGAAAACATTGCAGTCAAAATATTTTATGTAACATTGCACAACATATCCTTCTATTCTTTTTCACTAATATTTGGTAATCCAAACAGTTCATTTGTCTTCACTAGAGAAAACTCATAGGTATGTCCTCTGACATAGACATGGACAACAATTGTCTTTGACTTAGCATAAGGTAAATTCGCTCAGAATTCAAACACCAGAGAAGGGTCAAATCTTGAAGGAAGACTAACTATCAAAATCCATTTCCTAAGAGTTTCATTCCTAGTAGCAGTGTGGAAGTGAAGGAAGACTAATTGAAGATTTCTCTTCAATGTGGTTCTTAGCAAGGAGTACTTGAAAGAGGAAAATGCACGGTAAGGACATATTACGATAACTAAAATATGTGAGTAATTCAACATAATATTATATGTTTCTTTCATATGATGTTCAAAGACTAGGTCAGGAGAAGATGTTCACCATCAAGGACAACTATATGTCAACAATCAAAGAACAAAATAGTTATGTGTTATATCATAATGGTACTTTGATCTACCTAATCTGATTGAGAATATCTTATAACAATTTGATGCATTATCATCAACTTATAGACTACTAAATCAGATTTACTATATGTCATATTACCAAACAACATATGAGTCTTATTATAAAAGGCTTGATACTGAAATATGAGTCTTAATTGCATTACCTTGTAGCGTGCAAGCACTTCAGCAGGTGTTGAAGAAGACTACTTCTAGACTTTTCGAGTCTTGAAAACGTTTTCTTTCCCTCTAATATTGCCAGGTTCATCTGTATCTCCAGTGATACCCAGAAGCTAACTGATCTCTTCTAAGTCACAGTTGGACATACAATTGTTTTCCTGTTCGACGCGAAGTGGGGCCTAAATAGTGTGGGCTTGATGGAATCATCGTAACAATCTAAAGAGCCAGTACTGTAAGTAGAACAAAAAGGGCCACATTCAAATTGGTATACTTTTTTCCTTCTTCGGTTAGGTTAAACGAAATATGGCGAGAATTGGAGGAAGAACGACAAACAGATCTATTACACAACTTTTTCTAAAATCTCAGGGGGTGAATGACTGAAATGCTATTAATTGGGAATGAAATGCCAGAGCTACTCTTCTAGGAGATGAACCATAAAATTTAAACCACCGTACGGATTCATTGGTAAATTTTGTTCCGTTCACCCAAATATGAATCTCTCTCTCTCAAAAAAAAAAAAACACATAAGAGATTGATTGATCGGGTTATAATTTATGTTGTTATTAATCATAGGAGATTGGTTGATCGTAGTTATGTTGTTGTTAAATTGTTTCAACATACTGAATATATATATTTTTAGATGGAATTGATGATAATGGTATCGGACTCGTTTCCAATGTAAAACAAAATTATTTTGCGTTTTGATGATTTATAATATAAACAATTATACTTATATATTTTATTTGTTTTGTCAAACGAATCATATAACTATATGAATGGAGATAGGAGGTTACAATGCATAACTTATATATGAATGGAATCATCTAATACTATATATATATATATAGATATATCTTATTTGTTTTTGTCATATTTACAATGCATAACTTGTGTTTCTTGATTTATTGCGCAGAGAAAATGATTAGAACCGTTATTCATTTTAATAGTGGTGGGTGTTATAATGAAACTGAAAATGGGTATATATGGAATTTTAAAGACGTTTACAACGTAGTAACATTCAAAACAATATCTTTGGAGAATATAAGTTACTCGGTTTTAGAGAAAATTATTCTAAAAAAGATTGGTAACGATAGATAGAAAATATAAGAATGAGTTATATCTCGTTGACTAGTCAAGCAATTAAACAATTTTGGATGATGAAGATGTAGAGAGTTATCTATTTAGCATGAATGAAAATCATGCTAAGAAGTATTCTGCATGTTGAAATAGAGAAATACATTGATGAAAATTTAAGAATGGAGATAGGAGGTTCATTTGGTCTGAATTATGATGGTGGAGACCGCAATGCGATTACTATATATAAAGTTTGATCCGTTGGAGATTGTAGGTGTAGAAGGTGGCAAGATTATAGGTAGGAAGGAAATGGTAGTAATGAATGCCGACATGGGTGTTGATGGATGTGGTGTGAATTACTGTTTTGAACTACCTAACGATATTTATGATGGAGAACAAACTCAGTTTTTAGAGGAATGGGAAGATGGTACGTGTCTGGAATTAAACCAAGAATGGGTGCAAAAAACAAGTGCAAGATATAGTGTTTATAGCTAGCATCACACAAAAGATGTTTTGACTATGATATAGTGAATTTTAATACTTGGAGATATGTTGTAAAATATCGTCAACGAAGTTGTAATTGGTACTTCGAGTAGCAAAACCACAAGTAAGAAAGGTAAAAGGAGTGATTATCCTGGTTAATTAAATACTCCATCTGCTAAATCTCTTATTGGTGTTGTGCAAGTAAAGGTCGGAGTGAAGGTATATTATAGAACTGCTTTGAGAGGAAAACATAAAGCCGCGTGGATTGTGCAAGGTAGTCTAGAAGAAAGTTACAAGAGGCTGCCTTCATATTTATTTCTATTGGAGAACACTCTCTCTCCACAGCCTTAGAACACTTTCCCTTTTCAATTGTCTCCACAACTTTGACATCATCCTTTCTAGTTGCCCTATCTTCCTTGTACATTTGTACAAGCCATACCTTTTTCTCCTTAGCCAGATGCCTCATCCAACCATCAACAGCAACATCACCTTCGCTATCCTCTTCTTCAATATCAAAGATAAGGTGATACTCCTCCTCCGTACTCGATTAAAAGATACTTTGAATTACAAACAATATTTACCTTTGTTATAATTAAAATAGCAATTACAAAATACCAACTAAAGAAGTTTTTTTACCTTTGTTTTACCCAGCGCCTTGTTTATCTCTTCAATCGTAAATCTTTCCATTGAACTACGCCTAAACTTGCTCTTGCACATCCTAGGACATTTAGTCCTTGCGTCAGTCATTTCCTCTCGGAACTCTGTCAGCAGACTTGGAATTGCTTCAAAGAGCAGAAGAAGCTATAAACAAACACAAAACATAAAGTCATAATCAAATAATTTACTACACACTAGCTTACAACTACATAATTTAATATCGTACCTCCAAAGGTAGTATGAAACCCAAAAGATTATCAGAATCCTAAAAACAACATGAAGAAAACAATTCACTTAAGTATGTTAATTAATCATCATTCTCAACACTGCATTGCTTTGACAAACAAATGTAATAATAATCATCATTCTCAAACAAAAACAATACATGCACGAGCAGACTTTTACTTGCCTTTCAATGAAATATATAAAACACTCAATATAGAGACAAATCTCAATCACTACAACCAAGCCCAATAAACTTTGCTATAAAAATTGCACAATTACAATGTCACTGTATATTTTGTCACAATTACCAATCACTAAAACCAACGGGTTCAAGAAATAAATGGACATGTCACTATATTTTGTCAAGTTTCTTATCAAATCAAAGTATTATGTGAGAGATTTCCCAATCGATGTTTCTACAGTTTGTCAAAGCAATGTAGTGAAGATTCTACATATATATACATCGCAAGCATATCTAATCAGTTCTACAATCATACACTACACGCTATCGATCAGACAGTACATAATTATAATATCAAATCTCAACTTTATATTAAATCTTTATACCAAATCTCTCAACTTTAAACTAAATCATTATACCAAACCTCTCAACATTATAGACCAAATCTCAGCTTTAAACTACAGGCTATCAATCAGACACTACAAGCTAATCTACAACGTCTCAGTTCTATCTTAAACACTACGATCATTAATCAGTCAATTCCCAACAATACACAAATATACCAAACAACAATACCATTAGTTTATAATCTCCAATATATGATCTAATTCCAAAGATCATTAACAATAATAATTATTAAAAGACTTACATTTACATCTTCATCAGTCTCTTCTTCTTCACTCTCATCTTCTTCTCCTTCTATATTCTTGTTTTTTAATTCCTTTCGGTGCCTCATTTTCAACTCCTTTCGTCGCCTCATTTTTAATTCCTTTAGGGTGCTTGTTTTCAACTCCTTCAAGGTTCTCATTTTGAAGACCTTCAGGAGGTTTGTTTTCAGCTATTTTTGGTGACTCAAATGCTGCAAAGGCTCTATCGTCTTCAACTCCGTCGTCTACATCAATTTCCTCTGGATCATTGTCTGGTGGAGGAGAGGGAAGTGGTCTTAGAGGAAAATCCGAAAACATTCAACTTCCAACGCCTCTATATTTTCCTCCATTCTTTTTGCGCACCATCGATCTAAACAGAGAGGGATTCGACATAAGGAAAAGTGATATCAAAGAAAAGAGATTGTAAGATAGTGATTAAGGACTAGTTTGTAAAAGAGAGAGTGTGAGGTGTGCGATAGATGGATTGCTTACTTTAGCCGAAGAGAAGGAACCCTGGAGAGATTATCGCCTTCGTCGTCTGGGTTCCCTAGGATTTCAGATGGTGGTGAAAAGGAAACAGGAACAATTTTGGGGTCTCGAAACGTTGAAACCCGATGAAAATTGATGAGTTAGAACTAGGGTAAAATGGTAACTGCAATTAACTTTTGGTTAAATTTACTTGGTACGGTTTAATTTCGGTTCATTAAAATAGAGACTGCAAGATCCGGATTTTTTCGCTGGGTGGGTTTGATCCAGGTTAGATCATGTAAATTATAAGTTTTTTAGGACATAGTTGTAAACAACCACGTATTCTTTTTTAAAACCGATTTAAATAATTCATTCTTTTTATTTTTATTGTATTTTCTACGAGAGTACCTGAGCCACATTTTATTCGAATGAGAGAAATATAGTCATTGACCCATCTTAGGGTTCCTCACACCAATGAATTGATGTGCAAAAGACGTAAGAGATTAATCAGCTTAATATTGATGTAATAAAACTACTTTAAACTCTATCAGAGGAAGCTATTACGATTCTCACCATCTTGCATCCTTCAATCTGAGATTTAGGCAAGATAGATTTGAATTTTAGAATATAAACTTATTGAGTTCATAATGTTTTTATTTGGAATCTTGAATCTTAAATCATAAACGTTATCTTCATTTTTACATAATACAGAGTAACCAGAAAATTGTCAATTCAATTTTCCACAATCAAATGGAAATCAAGATCTTAGTTATTTACAAATACAAAGGCAGCTCTTGGTGTTTTAATACTTCTCCACTAATGTAATTCGAGGACATTAGAAAAAATGGTAGGGAATGTGGATTGAAGATGCGGTTATCCTAAACTTAAGAATCTGATAATTAGGTAATACTAAAATCCTTTCATTTCAAAATTTCAATAGTTTTAGGACAATATTTTTTCATCATGTATATTTTAGTTTTCATATCTTTGTAGTTACCTTTGTCTGATTCATTGCAGATTTCAAAACCCCTGGTGACTGAAGATCAAAAGAATATATTTATGTGAGTAGGATACCAAAATGGAGCACACAAAAAAAAGATAAATGTACACGTACAACTGCCTGCAATTATAATTTAAGTTAGATATTTAATTTGAATTCATATATTCATGCTGACAAAAAAAATTTTGAACACATTATTGTTTTGACAAACCTTAATATACTATCTAAAGTTTTGCAGATAAGTTGGCGCAACATCAAAAGACCAAAAAATACGTATGTTACCAATGAGCCAAAAAATTACAAAGGTTAGTTCTCTTCTTGTTTGTTTGAAGTCTGTTTATCATCAATAGTTTAATAATAATTTTAAAAGTTGTAGAAATATAACTAAATCGTATGAAAATAATGATTACTTTATTAAAATATATATAAGTAAAGAAACTGATTTAAAATAACTTTAAGTAAAATATTATATAAGTTAATGTCATAGTATGAAATAAAATATGTATTTTTGTAAAACCAGAGGTATATGACTTGCATGCAAGATGAGGCCTACATATTACAAACACTGTGAACTGAAATGAAAATACAATAAACACAACAACATTAAAATGTCTACCTAACGTTACTAAAAACTTCATTGAAAACCGTATTCTTTGTTCTTTTCTCCGGTTTTCTTTTATTGTCAGTGATTAGAATCTTAAGACATCTCTTAAAATTAATCCTAGACAATGCAACATATAACTATCCATGAAAAAATAGGTTTAGGAAAATAGATCCAACATGTCTAAGAGTTTGTCTTTGACTCTTATTTATAGTGATTGCAAATGAAACAAATAGTGGGAACTGTGTCCTTATTTTAAATTGAATTCTAGAATTAGAAGGTGAGATAAGCATCCTAGGTATTAGAACTTTGTCACCAATTAGTGTGTTTGTTAGAATTTTAGCATTCATTTGTGATCTATAGGGTCTATGTTATCACTACTAAAATAAGTTCTTCATTCCTCACATGCATGTGTAAGAAGTAAATAGTATATTTTTACTTAGTAAATAGTGTACTACCGATATAAAAAGTAAATATAGATTTCCAATATAAGTTGTAGTAAAGATTTGAAGCTTACCATTTAATATATCCAACAATAGATTGTTGATGGTGTTAACATCATCATTTTTAGGACACATAATTGCCTTTTTCTTAAATCACTGTGGACTTTGAATCTAAAACACCATATCCATAAACAGCTTATATTATAGATTCAATAGGATCCGAAACACTATGTATTAGATGCTATTATGGTGTGTCTATGTCAGCAATACCATCGTTAGGCATTGAAAGTCTACCATCTCCAATGAAGTAGCCAATCTGAAAACTCCTCTAGTTCTTGTTTCTCGTTGTAACTTATATAAGCAAGTAACCTTATGTTCTTCCTTAGTTCTAAAACTTTACAATCTTCTCATAAGTAAGATGAATTGATAGTAAAGAACATTGTTTCTTGCCTTCCCCCACCACATATTACTGGTAAAATTTGTTTGAAATAACTACCAAGCACCACTACTTTGAGACCAAAAATTTTATTCTCAAGGTGCGTACTCATATCTCTTATGCTTATATTCAGAGATTCAAACATAATATTTGCTCGCCATAGGGGCCTCATCCCAAATGATGAGGTTAGTTGATAGGAGCTTCGGTGGTGAGGTCTCGGATATGAATTCAACGGCTCGATCTTGGTGAGTCCAAACCGATGAATAGTAGTTTTTTGGCGGAATTGCGTGAATGAGAAGCATAAAGGAGGGTGATTATTATTCCTCTGATAATCTCGGATCCGTCAAGTTGAAATCCTCACAAGCTTGACTCGTCTCTCGTTCTTGAATCCTCAAAAGAAAGAGAAGGTAGCTAAGTATTCTAACAAAGAGAATTTCATCTTTCAAGTGTTTTTAAGTATTTCCAATCTGAAAAATACAATGGAAGGCTTGAGATTATATAGGCTCAATAGTACAACGGTAATATGCTTAAAATGGGAAGGAAATATCACAAAATTAAGTGTCCAACAGACAAGTGATGAGGGCCGTCGATCTTATTAGAGTTGTTGGAGAATATTTGGAGATCGACGGATATGGAAAGTCTTCAATGGGGAGGATTCGCCTAATCATGTGCGTTCTGGAGGATGGGAAGAATCTCCTGGATGCTTCTGAATGTCTTAGAGTGTCTCCTGGTCGCCACACATAAGTCTGCAAGCTCTTAAGGGAAGTGGCTCCCGGACTTTCCTTAAACAGATTCAGTTCGGACCTTCTTCTTGTAAAGCAGGTATTTGGAGGATCCGTCGGGATTTTGATGCGTTCTTGGTCATTTTGGATCACTGAAAGGCCCAAGACTAATCTCCAAGTGGTCTGGAGTAAAGGAAGCTCCTGAGCTGGGCTAGGTCGCTCGAAAGTTGACGTTGTCGCGCATAAGGCCTTAGTGCAGAAGGTCTAACTTGTAAAATACATAACTATCGGCTCCAAGCTCCGATTAGACTGATTGAACCTTGAGTAGTTAGATAATTGAGTCAGGAATTCATAGAAATAAACACCATGTTCTAATTCTCTAGGTAGCGTCTGGAACCCCTTGATAAGTGAGCATATGTCTTCCTGATCCTCTAGGGAAGGTTGTTGGCATGAACTCCTTGCTTGCTGCTCTGGTTCTTGAGTGATGGGTGAGTCATTGAGTTTATATAGCTAAAGCATGTCTAATAAGCTTGTCTCCACTTTGTCTTTGACATGTTTCCCAAGGAAGGTCGTCTCCCCTATATCTTTGGTGTATTTAGCCCAAATCTCAACAACTGAGTCTAAACCTTGTTCTGCAGTCGATGGTCTTAGGATCCTACCACCGAGGATCCTATTATTGGTGATTCAAGGTTCAAGATGCTTCTTTAAGGTTAATGGGAGCGGGTTCCATCCAAGGGAACCGAATGTACTTCCTTGGTAAGAAAAGTCAGGGGCGCAAAATGTGAGGGATTGAGGAGGATCCACAAGATGTATGGTGGGATTCTTGATACACTCAAGCACACTCTATATCAAGGTAAAACCTCTCGAGATCTTGCAATGTGTTCTAAGTCTTAGACAAACAACTAAGCTTGCTAAGGACTTAAGAATTTCTCTTTGAGAAAACTGTGTTCTTTATTGATTTCAAAGTTGGGTGATTTGTTACATGTCTGCAAGCAGACCTTATATAGGTGTCATAAGGCCGACTTACTTAAATAAAAAAGGAAAATATGAGTCGCAGCACATTAGCATAAAGGAAATAAGAAAAATGGCAAATTACAAGAAAGGCCTAAAAAGCATATGGGCTTTAAGACTCTCTATCCTAAGGTGCTGGAGTTGTTTGGGCTTGGCATTCCTGTAAAGACATTTGCCGTAAACACAAAATCATTCTTGTAGGGCGCGATAAAGGGCCAAGTCTTGTCGGTTTCTTCCAGCTCTGGTCTTGTCGATTCTTGGTCCTCTTGGTTAGCTTCAAAAGGTTCTTGAATTTCTTGGATGTCCTCTTGTCGTGCTGCTTTATCTTGACTTACGTTCTTACTCTTTCCTGCGCTCCTCAAAGAAGTCCCGATATCGATCTTGGAGCGCTCCGGGAAGGGAGCGTTCTTGGATAGTTCTGGGGAGGACGCGATCTCCTCCTTGCTCAAGATGTTAACTATAGATTGTCCTATTTGTTCTCTCAGCTTGTGTGTCCTAGCTCGAGTCATTGGCTTTCCTAGGTCAACCGGCTTGATGACCTCATCATTTCTTCCCACTTGAAGATGGTCCATCTCGGCTGCATCGTCATCGTCGACATGGAACGGGGAGAGATCAGCAACATCGAAACTTGAAGACGGGTTGAACATCACAACCCTGCGCCATTGTCCTCTCTTAGCTTCTCACTGAAGTAAGCTATGGGTCTTTTGTCTTGAGTTAGCACAGCTCCAATTCCCAATCCGGATGCGTCACATTCTACTTCCCAAGCCTTGTTTGGTTTTGAAGGCGGTTTTCCACTCATTGCCTTCCTTCATGTGAACTTGATGATAACCACTCTTGAGATCTATCTTGGAGAAGACGGTGGCTACAAGATGGTAGCATGTCGTCTAAACGGGGAATGGGATGTCGGTACTTGATGGTGATGTTGTTTATAGCTCGGCAGTCCACACACATCCTCCATGTCCCATACTTTTTTGGCACGAGCAAGACCGGAACAACACATGTACTAAGGCTTTCTCGGATGTATCTTTTGTCCAATAGGTCTTGAACTTGTCGCTCGAGTTCCTTAGCTTCTTGCGGATTGATGTGATAAGCTGCTCGGTTTGGTAGGGCGGATCCGGAAACAAAATCAATTTGGTGTTCTATGCCTCATATTGGAGGTAAGCCAGCTGGTGTTTCCTCGGGGAACACATCTTTAAATTATTTAAAAGCTCACAGACCCTTGGTGGTAAATTTCCACACAACATTGATGTGTCTACAATTTAGCATATTTTAGGGACATTATTTAGCATATTTCGCATTCATACTTGCAGTATTATCATTGTTTTAGGTCCTTTTAAGTCTATTATGCTTATTTGGTATTGGATATTGCAAACATTGCATAAGTGTATATTTTAGGTACTTCAAGAGCTTATTATGGAGTCTTTTGGACTACAAGAAGATCTGTGGGTGAATCGATAAGCCTAGAGTTGAAGTTCATGACGTGATCTAGAAGATTTGGCATATCTCACTGACGCTCGACCATGAAGCTCGATCATAACTTGGTTGAGCAGTTTTTCGCTCCAGAAAACGTTGACTTTTTCCAGAGTTGACTTTTTAGGGTTTTTTGTAAAAGAGGCTATAAATATCCCCCTTAATGTAATTAGGCAAATCCTATCACGTTTTACTCTCCTCTTAATCACAAAAAGACTTTTTCTCTTGTTATTTCTCTCTCTTTAATCTTAGATCCTTGTTGATCTTTTGGTTATTTGATTTTCTGCCTTTAATCATTGTTGTTCATCTCTTCTTGATCTATCTTTTGATGTTAATGATTTATTATTCTTGGTTTATGTTCTTCATCATGAATTTTGAGTAGATCCATTAGGGTTCTTGAGGAGATTGTTAGATTAGGATAAATCTAGGGATTTCCAGTCTTGTTTAGGGTTGATTAGGCTTAGATCGCTTCAATTTAAGTGTCCTTAATGCCTATTTCTCTTTGATCAATTGAAATCTGATGGTTTGGTGTTTCCCACCCACAAAGTGTTTGTGTAAATGCTTGAATAAACTTAGGTTGAGAGAGCTTCTCCTAGTTTAAGAGATTGATTGTCTAGGGTGTTATTAGGCTTTGTTAGGTCTGTTTTTATTTCCTCTTGAGCCTCCAATCGTTGGTGAGAACCAAGTCTGGTTGTGGTTCAAGCGAGGTCCCATTGCATGAGAATGAATGTGATTGATGTGATTTCTTGCCTAGATGTCATCTAAATAGGTTGATAAACAAGTCTCGAACCCCTAGGAATGCTTTGATCATTGATCCCTAACCTCAAGAACCCATTTTCTCCATTAATTTCTGTGACCCTTCTTGCTCTGTTTTTCAGCCAAAACTCTGTTTTAGGGTTGCTCTGTTTCGTTTGCTCTGTTTTTCATACCCTGTTTTTGCTCTGTTTTCGTACTCTGTTTTTACTCTGTTTCTATGTTCTGTTTTTATACTGTGTTTTGGTGCCCTGTTTTCACCTAGTTAAATTCGCACCAAAACACTTACCATAATCATGATGGCTTGTATTAGGTTGAGTATATTGCATTCTGATTGTATAGTTGCTAGCCCAGTTGGATTAACACATTACTGTACTGCATTGATCACATATAACAGTAGGTTTATTTGATAGTAAAAACACTGTTATCAAATTGGCGACGTTGCCAAATGGGTTTTAGTTAGCTACAATTAGGATTATCACTTTCCTGAGACTAAGTTTAAAGTGTGTGTTATGATTATTCCGTTCTTTATAGCTTGTTTGTGGGTTTGGCTGTTTTGCAGGTATACTCGATCATGACGCTTGACCACCACAGCTCGAGCGCCGTGATTTTCTCATTCCCCAGAACACTCGACCGTAACACTCGATCAAGCCTTGGTTGAGTGTCTGTTTCTGCCGTTCAAACCCACTTGCATGCATACTAGATCCAAGGGTAGAGAAAATCTCATCCCATACTCGGAGAACATAGATCGGTTACCTCATGAACATTTGCGGTACAACGGAATAGATTGAACGAGGAGCTTCGGGATCGGGTTGAGATGGAAGAACATGCACAAGCTACTGAGCCACGACCTCGTCTTAGGCACACACGACACATTGGAGCTGGTGATTCTCTCGGTATTCACACTACACGCCATGGAATTGTTCCACCTGCCATTGCCAACAACAACTTTGAGATTAAGAGTGGTATGATCACCATGATACATAATAGCAAATTCCATGGTTTGCCATCTGAGGATCCGCTGGAACATCTTGATGAGTTTGAGAAACTAACCAGTTTGACAAAGATTAATGGGGTTAGTGAGGATGCTTTGAAGCTGAGGTTGTTTCCTTTCTCTCTTGGAGACAAGGCTCACTTGTTGGAAAAACACTTGCCTCAAGGGTCTATTACATCTTGGGATGCTTGCAAACATGCTTTTCTGGGTAAATTCTTCTCCAATTCCATAACTGCAAAGCTTTAAAATTCTATCTCCAGTTTTAATCAAACCAATTCTGAGATATTCTCTGAGGCATGGGAAAGATTCAAGATGTACAATTCTCAATGCCCTCATCATGGATTCAGTACTGAGTCACTTCTTAGTAATCTTCATAAGGGCGTTCTTCCCAAGATTTGAATGTTGTTGGACACATCAAGCAATGAGAACTTTCTGAACAAGGATGTGGATGATGGTTGGGAACTGGTTGAGAATTTAGCCCTAGCAGATGGGCAATACATTGAAGACTATGATCGGACTTCTCGGGGTACATCAGATCTTGACATGGTTAGCAGGAAGGAACTCAAAGCCATACAAGACAAGCTGGACATGTTGCTCTCCGTTCATCAGAAATAGGTGCATCATGTGAGTGATGCAGAACAGGTTGTAGAGGATGAAAATCAGGTAGAGGAGGTCAGTTATGTGCATAATCAGGGTAACAGCTATCAGCCTTACAACAATTACAAAATCCAACCATAACCTCTCCTATAGGAACACCAATGTGGCTAATCCCCAAGATCAGGTGTATCCCCTAAAACCGCACAACCAGCCTCAATCCAAACCCTTTGTCCCCAAACGACAGTATCATCAAACTCATCGCCACCCTCCTACTGTACCACCTGGATATGAGAACCACAACCCAAAAGAAGGGGAACTACCTAAGACTTTGAACTCCTACCAAAGGAAGAAATTTTTAAGGGATGTCAAGCAGTACTTCTGGGATGAATCATATCTCTATAAGAAATGATCTGACGGACTTTCAGGAAGTGTGTGTCAGAGTAGGAAGTTAAAGAGAAATTGGAACATTGTCATGGATCTGCATATGGTGGACACTTTGCAATATTCAAAACAACACAGAAGATTCTTCAATCCGGTTTATGGTGGCCATCCATATCTAGGGACTGCCAAAAGTTTATATCTAAATGTGATCCTTGTCAGAGGATGGGCAGTATATGCAAGAGGAATGAGATGCTTCATAATCCTATTTTGGAGATAGAAGTTTTTGACTGCTGGGGAATTGATTTCATGAGACCTTTTAACTCACCATCTTTGGGAACAGCTACATTCTGGTTGATGTATGTTATGTTTCCAAGTGGGTGGAAGCCATTGCATGCCCCGCAAATGATGCAAAGATGGTGCTGAAGCTATTCAAGCACATAATATTTCCCAGATTTGGAGTGTCAAGAGTGGTGATCAGTGATGGAGGATCCCATTTCATCAACAAAGTCTTTGAAAGCTTGCTCAAGAAACATGGGGTTAAACACAAGGTGGCAACTCCATATCATCCCCAAACTAGTGGGCAAGTTGAGGTGTCCAACAGAGAGATCAAGTCTATTCTGATGAAAGTAGTTAGAATATCAAAGCGTGATTGGGCCGCCAGATTGGATGATACTCTTTGGGCCTATAGGACGACTTTTAAGCCACCTATTGGGAGAACGCCTTTTCAGCTACTCTATGGAAAATCATGCCATTTGCTAGTTGAACTCGAGAACAAGTCGATTTGGGCCACTAAGCTTATGAACTTTGATTTCAAGACAGCCCATGAAAAGAGGCAAACGAATTTGCATGAACTAGAAGAGATTAGACTTAAGGCATATGACAACTCCAAGGCATACAAAGATCGCACCAAGGCAGCTCATGACAAGAAGATTCAGCCAAAGACAATCACAGCCGGTGATCACGATCTTCTCTTTAACTCTAGGCTCAAGCTATTTCCGGGTAAATTTAGATCGAAGTGGTCTGGTCCGTTTAAGGTACTACACGTTATGCCTTATGGAGTTGTTACCTTAACCAACAACAAAGGATAAGAGTTTACAGTGAATGGCCATAGAGTTAAGCCATACTTGGCTGACTGAATGATTCCCGAGGGAACTTTGGTTCTTCTTGATGAGTCAC
The DNA here is from genome assembly GCA_023374145.1 of Lepidium sativum. Classification (NCBI taxonomy): domain Eukaryota; kingdom Viridiplantae; phylum Streptophyta; class Magnoliopsida; order Brassicales; family Brassicaceae; genus Lepidium; species Lepidium sativum. Next base: position 38,674 of record JAKUCM010004177.1, read on the forward strand.
CTCATCTCCAATGAATATGATGGATTCAAGCTCGAAACTATAAACGAGCGTAGTTGGGAGGCAATCCCAAAGGTATCCTCTGTACATACATTTTGTCTTGCATTTACATTAAGCATATCCAACTTCTTTTTGGTAATCTTATAGTTTTCATCTTTAATTGCATTTATTTTATCTTGCATGCATTTGGAAGGGTTTTTGTACGTTTTGCAGGAAAGTAGGACCCAAGATAGGACAAGTGGGACTCGAACAGACATGATGGGACAACACTCGACCAGACTTGGTCGAGTGTCCCACTCGAGTATCAGCTGCCATGTGACAGATTGACACTCGACCATGTCTGATCGAGTGTGAGGCTCGAGTGTCCCACAACCTTGTCAAGTCCGAGGCATGTGCACCTATAACTGTCAAAGCTGCAAAAAGGAAGACATTTACTGCGAAAAATGAGGAAAAGGGGGTCAAATCATTATCTAATGCAATATCTTTTATAATAAATTTGAAAAGATTTGATTTGATCCTCATTTAAATTTCGAATTTGAAAAGATTCCTCCTATCTTTAATCCCCTATATAAAGAGGAAAACCTTTTCTCTTCTCATTCACACTAATTTTCATTCTCTTACTAAAATATCTCTCTAGTTTTTCTCTCTCTTTTGCAGAAGTCTTCTTGTGAGCCAAGTGCAGAAGGTCTCAAAAGGGTTTTTTTGGCTAACCGCTGCTCGTTCTTCCGCATAACCGCAATGTTTGACCTCCTACCGATCGAGCGTCCACCTCGAGTGTTTGTGTTCCCTTCCTTTTCTGGCGAATCACTACCATGTCCGACCCAAAAGCTAACCACGCAAGTCTCCTCCGACTTAGAGCCAAGAATGATGCCCGATTCAGAAACAAACCTCAACAAGGAGAGTCTTCTAGAAGCAAACCCAAACTTGATAAAAAAGGAAAGAAAAAGGTTGGTGATCAGATCAGAAAGTGAGTCGGAGGAAGAGCTAGAATACATAGATGAAGATGATCCAGAATTGGGACATGCAGAGGATGCGGAGGAGGACATTGAAGCTGATCTCGTGGAAGGGACACTCCAAGAAGCTGGATATGGTGACCAAGAAGCTCAGGAGGCAAGGAAAATCATTCAGGCTGGGATGAGGGAGAAAAAGATGAAGAAGAAGCACAACACATAAAGAGCCCTCAACGATCTGCAAAGAATGGATTTCGTGGGGACCCGCTATCCATGCACGGAGGCATTAACTGCCATGGGGTTAACTAGGGATGTGGATCTGATGCTGCAGAACTGTAGGCTGTCCACGTTTGTCTCTCATCCAGAACGTGCCTACAAGGAAGAAACCATCCAACTCGCCACAGTCCAGATCGTTCTCTATGATGCAGATAATGTGGGTCTTCAGGAGAAATAAGGTGGCAGATAACTAATCTTCACAATCAGGGGGTAGGATTACCATTTCACTTTCAGAGCACTCCGGGACTTGTTCTGGTTCCCAAGAGCTGAATCTAAGAATTATGGGCCGGATTTTGACAGAGTTGAATTGAAGGATCTATGGCGCTCCATAGCCTCAACAAGGAGCAGGTTTTTGTCATCACGATCAAAAGCATCTCTAATCTGGAACCCAGCTCTGAGGTACTTTTGCATGATCCTTGCCAATACCTTTATCTCTTGTTTTACCACAGGTACTATCAACCTTAGAGAGATGGAGATGTTGGTGACTGCACTCAAGGATATTGTGGGAACAAGGAGTAATGGTTCCCCCATTGTCGAAGACAGAAACGAAGCGGGTCTAACAATCCAGTTTGCCAATCAGCTTATCACATATCGCGATTGGGAAGGGATAACAGGTCAGGTAGACATGATGGCAAAATCACCATCGGGGGTCTCGTGACTTGCATTCTGGAAAGATGTGGAGTACCCATCAATGAGGAAGAGTGGGTGGAACCTCAGTACATGGATATCGATCATTTGAAAAGGTGTATGTTCCTATTCACTACAATGGTGCAAGGTAAGCATGTCTACTCGTTCCATCATCTACTTAGGCCAAATGTTTTTCTGCATTTGCCCAACAGGGAGTATACATTGATAAGGATGGGGCGGAACACAGACTTCAACCCACCATTGGAAGCCCTATACGATCTCAATGGTCCTCCACCACCTTCATCACCTACACAAAATGACGAGGTAGATCCCGAGGCATACTGCTTCGAAGAATTCACTCTGCCACCATGACAAGGAGCCCCGATTAAAGAAGCCCATAATCACATTGGCCTGCTGCAGAAGATGAACACGTGGCTCATGAAGAAGGTCAAGAAGTTGGTTGCTAGTGATGAGGCTAGGAGACAAGAGAATTAGGAGTTGAACAGAAGGATAGCTGCTTTAGAAAGGGATAGAGGGCAATCATCAAGGCCAATTCATCCAAGGCGTGCTTATGTATCTATGGATCGTGAAAGAGAGCAACAACCAACACCGGCCAGGCACTCCTCTGCAAACATCGCAACATTCTCGTACAGAAGGCCACTCAACCCAGGGGCTGCAAGCTTGAGTCAAGCTTTCGAGCAACAGCAGATCGAGCATCAGCCAGAACACTCGACCGGCATGCTCGACCGCGAGGAGCTCGAGCGTCGACAAGAAAGTAGCAGTTACATGGCAACTATGCGCGACAAGGTAGCCGACTACTGGAACCTTTGAGAGGTACATAACTTCTTCCCTTCATTGTATATATCATTGCATATTTTCTTTTGACTTGCTGGTCTAGGATCCTCTTTCAAGGTTTTATACACACAAGAGAATGTGTGATTTAAGTTTGGGGAAGGTTTATAGAGGATATTTGACTTTGTTTTCTGTGATTCTTAGCTTTAATTTTCCTCATTCAGCATTTGCATATCATTTAAGGCATAGAAAAACCAAAAATATTTTCAGTTAGCATATTTGTTCATTTGCATATCATTTCAGGCATAGAAAACCCATAAAATTTTGAAAAACCATGAAAAAAATCAAAAACAGAGTGTTCATATAGCTGCATTACATTCATATAGGATTGAGTCTAGAGTTTTGGGAATCATCTTGCCAATGATAGATAGTCTTGCTAGGTTGATTGGCTAGTAACCATAGTGAACTCTTGGAAACCGGTGCTTATGTTGTGTCTCAAAAAGGACCAGATTTGTTTCCTCATAATCGAATTTATTTTTTGCCAAATTACGGGCTTGAGATGCATTGCATAAGATCCTTCCTTAGGTTCAGCTAGCTAAGTAGAAAGAAAAACATAAAAAAATAATAGAATCATCCTTCTTACAACTCAGCTTGCATAATATGGTCTAAGATGAACATGGACTGTGCGTAAACCCGTACTTTCTTGTGTTCATTAATAAAACCATTCTGATGTTGCCTAAGATGAACCGGGACTGTGCGTAAACCCGTACTTTTTCGTGTTCATTGAGAAAGCTAATACATTGATGACTAAGGTGAATCGGGACTGTGCGTAAACCTGTACTTTTTTGTGTTTCATTGATAAAGCTGGAGCAAATAAGTATGAGTTCGAGCAAAAAGTAGGACTTGAAATAAGAAGAGACTTAAATGCTGAATTAATAGTGTCTAGCTTAATTTGGGGAAGTTGAATCCCAAGGTCTTTGATCAATAGCCCCTCTTGCGTTCTGCACTTTTATAAATAGGTTTCAAATATGAGTTTCTTAGAGTCCAACTAAGTACTAGGAAGTATTCAGTTATTATGTTAAGCCTTGATGCAAGTAGATTGTGGTTTTTACAATGGAATAGGGTTTCACTTGTGGATTATGGTTTTCAGTTTGATAAGTTGTTTGTTTGAGGTGAGATGTTCCCATTGTCAGCAATCTCTCTTTTTTCTTAGCTTTATGCATTTGCTTGAGGGCAAGCAAAGACTAAGTTTGGGGGAGTTAATGTGTCTGCATTTTAGCATATTTTAGGGACATTATTTACCATATTTTGCATTCATACTTGCAGTATTATCATTATTTTAGGTCCTTTTAAGTCTATTATGCGTATTTGGTATTGAGCATTGCATACATTGCATAACGGTGGATTTTAGGTACATCAAGAGCTTATTACGGAGTATTTTGGACTACAAGAATACCCATGGGTGAATCGATTGGTCTAGAGTTTAAGTTCATGACGTGATCTAGAAGATTTGGCATATCTCACTGACGCTCGACCATGAAGCTCGATCATCACTTGGTCGAGAGGTTTTTCGCCCCAGAAAACATTGACTTTTTTCCAGAGTTGACTTTCTAGGGTTTTTTGTAAAAGAGGCTTTAAATACCCCCTTAATGTAATTAGGCAAACCCTAGCACGTTTTACTTTTCTCTTAATCACAAAAAGATTTTTTCTCTTGTAATCTCTCTCTCTTGAATCTTAGATACTTGTTGATCTTTTGGTTATTTGATTTTATGCCTTTAATCATTGCTGATCGTTTGATATTAATGATTTATGATTCTGGGTTTATGTTCTTCATCATGAATTTTGAGTAGATCCATTAGGGTTCTTGAGGAGATGGTGAAATTAGGGTAGATCTAGGGATTTCCAGACTTGTTTAGGGTTGATTACGCTTAGATCTCTTCATTTTAAGTGTCTTTAATGCCTATTTCTCATTGATCAATTGAAATCTGACGGTTTGGTGTTTCTCACCCACAAGATGTTTGTGTAAATGCTTGAATAAACTTAGGTTTAGATAGCTTCTCTTAGCTCAATGGATTGATTGTCTAGGGTGTTATTAGGCTTTGTTAGGTCTGTGTTTATTGCTTCTTGAGCCTCTAATTGTTGGTGAGAACCAAGTCTGGTTGTGATTCAAGAGAGGTCTCATTGCATGAGAATGAATGTGATTGATATGATTCCTTGCCTAGAGGTCATCTAAAGAGGTTGATAAACAAGTATGTAACCCCTAGGAATGCTTTGATCATTGATCCCTAACCTCAAGAACCCATTTTCTCCATTAATTTTCGTGACCATTCTTGCTCTTTTTTCAGCCAAAACTCTGTTTTAGGGTTGTTTAGTTTTTGTACATTACTCTGTTTCGTTTGCTCTGTTTTTCATACCCTGTTTTTGCTCTGTTTTCGTACTCTGTTTTTACTCTGTTTCTATGTTCTGTTTTTATACTGTGTTTTGGTGCCCTGTTTTCACCTAGTTAAATTCGCACCAAAACACTTACCATAATCATTATGGCTTGTATTAGGTTGAGTATATTGCATTCTGATTGTATAGTTGCTAGCCCAGTTGGATTGACACCTTACTGTACTGCATTGATCACATATAACAGTAGGTTTATTTGACAGTAAAAACACTGTTATCAGACATCTCACGACACACATTCTCTTTGAAGAGCATTGGTAGCACGGTTTGCTTGGCACACAAGGTTTTCTCTATGACACTCGGAGTCACAAATAGAGAAGGTTTACTTACCTTTGTGGACTGAACCATCTTGAGCTGGAACTCATGTACTTGAGCTGAGGTCAAGGGTGCTAAGCTATACTTGCGCTTGTTATGCACAAATGAGTAGAAGTTGGTGCGCCCGTTGTGTAGAATAGCCTTATCAAACTGCCAAGGTCGGCCAATTAGGAGATGTCCAGGTTCCATGGGAGCTACATCACATAGTGCCTGGTCTTGGTATGTTTAATTGCTGAAAGGAACGGTTAGTTGCTCAGAGACTTTGATCTCGACTTTGTCGTTGAGCCATCTCAAGCGGTACGGCGTCGGGTGCTTGGTGGTGGTGAGTCCTAATTTTTTGACTAAGGACTTGCTAGCCACGTTAGTGCAAGCACCACTATCTATAATGTGACTGCCTACCTTTCCGCTTATGGAACATCTCGAGTGGAAGATGGTTTCCCCTTGTGTGGTTTCATCCGGCACGACCATAAAGTTCAGGACGCGGCGAGCTACAAGGAATTCTCCAACATTCGGGTATGTTACAGTCTCCTCAGCCTCTCCTATAGCTTCTTCTACATCCATCTCGTCCTCATCTTGTGATTCATGCTCTCCGCCCTTGGTGAAAACCATTACTCTTTGGTTTGGACATTCTCTCGCCATGTGTCTGCGACCCTCACACTTGAAGCACATGATGTCACGGGTTCTAGAAGTGTTCGGAGCCTTACTAACCTCAATTATTGGAGTCTTGGTTGATCATTGATCAGCTCTCTTAGGACAAGTCTCGACCTCAATTGTTTTACCCTTGTCTTGTGGTCTCAGGACGGGCGCGTTCCAGGGAGCATTGTACTTGGGGAGGCTGAGCGCGTCCGTCTTCCTCTTTATGTGTTGTTCAGCTTGTATGGCAAAGTGCAATAACTCCCTTAACTTGTGATATGGCTGCCTTTCTACCTTTCTAGCGATGCGGTCTTGCAGACCATCTAGGAATTGAGCCATAATGGCCTCCTCGGGTTCTTCGGTTTCTAGCCGATTCTTCATGTTTTCGAATTCTTCAAAGTAATCTTCCACAGACCTATTTCCCTGTACCAACTTACGAAACCTCTTCTGTAAGTCTCTATGGAAATATGGAGGCACGTAGCTTCTCCTTAGATTAAATTTCATCTCATCCCAAGTTGCAACTTGGTTATAGTGGTGACGTCTTCGTTCGGCTAGGTCACGATCCCACCAGGACAAGGTGTTGTCCGTGAGTTAAGCCACAGCAAAGCTCACTTTCTTATGATCCGCATATTGATAGCACTCAAAGATGTACTCCATTCTTTTCTTCCAATCGAGGTACGTTTCCGGAACGACCTTACCGGGGAAGAATGGCGTGGTAAGTCTTGGGTCGATGTTGGAGTGCACTGGATCGTCCCGCTCACGTCCGCGGTTATGGTGGGCTTCTTGATACACTCAAGCACACTCTAGATCAAGGGGAAACCTCTCGAGATCATGTAGTGTGTTCTAAGTCTTAGACAAACGACTAAGCTTACTAAGGACTTAAGGATTTATCTTTGAGAAAACTGTGTTCTTTATTGATTTCAAAGTTGGGTGATTTGTTACATGGCTGCAAGGAGACCTTATATAGGGGTCCTAAGACCGACTTACTTAAAGAAAAAAGGAAAATATGGGTCGCAGCCCATTAACAAAAAGGAAATAAGAAAAATGGCAAATTACAAGAAAAATGGCAAAATTCTAACTTAGTGTTGTGGTGCCTTTTTAAATGAAACTAAAAGAATTAAAAAAAGCTTATGGGCCTTAAGACTCTTTATCCTAAGGTGTTGGAGTTGTTTGGACTTGGCATTCCTGCAAAAATATTTGTCGTAAACACAATATAATCTTTGTAGGGCGCGATAAAGGGCCAAGTCTTGTCGGTTTCTTCGAGCTCGGGTCTTGTCGATTCTTTGTCCTCTTGGTCTGATCCAAAAGGGTCATGAATGTCTTGGATCTCCTCTTATCGTTCTGCTTGGTCTTGACTTGCGTTCTTGCTCTTTCATGCGCTCCTCGAAGAAGTCCCGATATCGATCTTGGAGCGCTCTGGGAAGGGAGCGTTCTTGGAGCATTCCGGGGAGGACGTGATCTCCTCCTTGCTCAAGATGTTAACTATAGATTCTTCTAGCTGTTCTTTCAGCTTGCGTGTCCTACCTCGAGTCATTGGTCTGCCTAGTTCAACCGGCTTTATGCCCTCATCAGTTAGTCCTCGGTACCCAAATCACCAATGTTAGAACCTCTTGTAATTGAACATGTGCTACACTCATCCACATTCATTGGGATACTAAATCTAGAGTGAGGAGTTCTTCCACCTTCTAACAGAAGTGAAATCAATTCCGACTGATGCCACATTTAGACCAATATCTCCTATTGACCTAATAGCAGCAGTGACAACAACTTCCATAGCAAATTCTTCCAAAAGTGGAAACAAAAAACAATTCACCATTGTTACTCCAAACAACCTCTAGTATTTCATCAAATTTCTTCTTTTGTTTTGTTGTAGCCTTTGGTGACCATTCATCCAAATACTCTTTCTGTTCAGCATGGCTGTAATTTCTTTCATCTATAATGAAATGATATAAACAAACACTTTCATCAGAAACCACCATTTGGCATGGTTTCATACTGTGTTAGTCAGGTACCATGGCCGGAGAAAAGGTTTTCAATTTCTTAAAGAGTGTCATCTTTTTATCGGTATCACTTAACTCCAAATCTGAAAAATTGTAAGAATAGTTTGCGACACTTGTTTAAATCACATATATCATATATTAGGATTTACAAAATCACTACATCTTGCATATCTATAATGTTCTTCTCTTTTCTTATCTTGTAAGTTATGTCTTCTGTTAAAAATTTCCAAGTTTTATTCCAAACTTCTTTTGTCTGGGTAAAAGAATCTGAAAATAAGCAAATTCACAAACAACCTCCTAGTATAATGTCCAGAGGACATTAAACTTGTTTCTTCTATAGCTGCAATATACTCCCTATAATCATATAGTAAACCCTTATGCAAAACATGCATCCATGTATGTCTCATAGATATCAATCTTCACTATTATAAAATCTTCAAAACTCGTAGCATTTCTTTGATGACTCAATAGCATTCTGAGATAATATGTTTATTCCAATCTTCTTTAGATCATAATTAACCAATGGAAAAATGTTAGTTTTTCTTCTTCTTTTAAAATTTTTTGTCTTGGGATCCCATGTTTAGAAATTGGATATCTCCTCATACAAGAGATGCTACGAGTTTTTGAATAAGACCAAGCCAAAAGTTGAGTTGTTCTTCCACGTATTTACCAATTACAACAAAAGGTGAATCGTCTTTCTTATTGTATTCTGGTTGCTTGCCTTCTTCATGGAAAAACAACTTTAAGTACATGAGTGGAATGGTAGTGAATATCATTACCAAGAATTCTCACCACATAGCTTTACACGCAGAAACATACCTGTGAAAGTTAATACAATATACATAACAACAAAAAACACATACTATAAATCCACTTAAAATAAAAAAAATTATGAGACAAATATAGTTGAATAAAAGAATATCATACTTGCCAATCAAACCAATCCTTCACTTCATCTCTGGCTTCCGAATCTAATGATTGATCTGTTTGACAATTGGGAGTCCAGTGGATTCAACAACTGTAACACGATCATGTCCCTTGGTCACATGCTTGAATAAATACTTGATTGATCCAAATTGATTACCCCATTCCACATTAATGTGAGCACAGTAGCGCAATGATAACTTCCCATTATATGGAATAACATATCTTGTTATCACATTTAATACCATGCTTTTCCACAAACCTTCTTGAGTCCCTTCTCCTATACCCTGGAACCCATTCTTATCAACAGTAGAATGGTCTTGAATGTTGTTTAGGATGAGCACGGCCACATGGACTATGAATCATGCACTCTTGCACAACCTCATATAATTCGGGTTCCTTCACTTTGTTTGGAATATATGTTGTTATAACTTCGTCAACCAAATCTGTGGTTATAATTTTTATATCTTGGAACCATGAATAATAATATATGTGCATGAGCTAAACTCTCTTCTGAAACTCCAAACTGTACATCGCTAAAAAGGAATGCATAACAGAACCTGTTAATATATAATTGTACAAATTAAAGTAGATTCCCACAGAAGGCGAAGTACTTGAACTTATTATACCTGAAATAGTCTTGCAAAACATTTGCTTCTTAGTCAAATCATCGAGTAAGGCATCAAGCTTTATTTGGACCATCTTTGAAATGATGAATGGTCTGTCATCAGATCTTAAGTTCCTTTCTTCAACAAACCTAGTAATTTCTGGCCATTTAGGATTACATGTGAATGTAATGATTAGATTTGGTACACACGGCTGAGGTTTGATAGGTTGCCATAAACCTTCTTGAGAGTGTCCCATAATTGCTTAGCACTCTCACAGTAGGAATAAGCTTCATGGATTGCTGGGTCAAGAGAGCTTTGCATGATAACAAGAGCTACTTGGTCATCTTGGTACCACTTAGCGTCCTCATCCTCTACAGCCACAAACTCCACTAGCTTCACCTTTCTTTTCTTTTTCAACAGACCTAGCCATCCTCTTTTGGAGCTCCTCCTTCAAACATGAGCCCAAAGTCCACGACCACACAACACAGATTTTATGGTTCTAGACCATAACAAGTAGTTCACTCCCTTGAGAGTGACATGAATACCAACAAGCTTTAAGTTATCCATCAGGTTTGACACAGAGGAAAGAAACAGAGAGATTTGGACAGAAAGATGGAGCTTTCAAACAATGGAGTTTCAAGAAGAGAGAGAAAGTTTCAGCAGGATTAGATTAAGAGAATTAGAGAGTTTCAGCGGATTAAATGAGTCATAAGAGATCTTATGCTCTGATACCATGTGAAAATTCTCAATAGTATGTGATTAGAGAAGAAGAGAATCTGATTGAGAATTGAGGAGAGTATGGCTGAGAAAGAGAGAGTTGAAGAAGAGTCCTTCTCATTTCTTAAGCTTTACAAATGTGGTTTACAACATATATATAGTAAGAGCACACGAAAACCCTACCTATACATACACATTACACTCTTTTATACAGTCCAAACACTAAAGGACAAAACTTACCCGAAATGGGTACAAACCAAATCTGCCATAACAAAAGGGAAGGGAAGACTTTTCCCAATATGTTCCAACAGTCTTCAAGGAGTCACATGTGACTTTTCTGAGCCAAGTTACCACACATGTGACTTAGTTCCTTTCCCAACAATGCTAACCAAGTTCTTCTTTGTAGTTAGACCCTTCCTTTTACTCGGTTCCTTGTTTAGCACTCCAACTGAAGCTTGTCTTATACTCAGCTATTTAACTCTTTTAGTTTAACACAATCATCTAAAAAGTATATATTTTCCACACACAATACATGCTTGTTTGCCTTTGACCTTACACCCAGCTAATGTCCCTAATCCTGGATAGTCACTAATACTCCACAACAAAATTGCTTTAAGTAGAAAGTGATCCTTCAAAAAAGAGTCATACACCACATACAATGGTTCGAGGTAGACATCCATGTTGTTGCTTGGTGCAGTTGGACTATGGATCAAGAGTTCTCTACCTTCATACATTTGGTTGGATGCATTTAATAGTTAACCAATAACACCAGCCATGTATAATACTTGGTATTTTGAATAGAGAAAGAATTAATCCCATATGTGGATAGACGTAATCTCAGGTTTCTTGGTTCAGCTTAAAACTCAGGCCATTTATGATTCACATTGGCCCAAGTTATTAAATCCACCATATGTCGCATTGCACTATATGAACCTCTTATACTATTCTTTTTAACACCTTAGCTGGAATCTCCTTATTTTCCTCACCACTATGTTTTCCATATCTTCATATTGCTTCCATAATAAAATAGAGTTGCTCTTACAACCATGAATCATGTTGT
>JAKUCM010004178.1:0-60443 GCA_023374145.1 Lepidium sativum
GTACTTTGACATTAAGGTACTTTCTCATTCTCGAAAGATACATGAATTAGGGGAAGAAAACGGGGCAGAACGGAATAAGAGTCTCGATATGCACATGACTACTAAAACCAACTTTACGTTCTTGAAACCTTAATTTATTTTTTGTTAATAATTGAGTCAATAAAATCCAATTCCTGATACAAATTCATTTCTAAAATACTTTATCAATTACCATATGATACTAAGGTGAAATCGAATTCTACATATCTAAATTATTAGCTCGAACATTTAACTAGTAAACCAAAGTTTTTTTGAAATCTTAAAATTTTTTTAATATAAAAAAAAGAAAATAAAAAAATCTTAAATATTTAATAATATAAAATAAGTATAATTGACTATAAAACCTTTATCAAAAAGTCATTCAAATTTGGAAATCTAATAAACATGTATACATTATGTAATTGTGTACAATGTAAAGCAAAATGATTACTTAACTTACGATTATCTTTATGGACAGCTCTCGTGACTCATTAGCAATTGTGCTAAAAGTTCTAGATGATTTTGAACAATTTTCAGGCTCGACGGTTAACCTCTCCAAGACTAACCGATTCAATTCAGGTATTTCTCAGGAGCAGTCGTCCTCTATTGCAGCCTCATTTGGGATCACTCCCGGTCTTTTATCGGTTAGGTATCTTGGTGGTCTCTCTCTCATATGAAAATCTCCTATTAGACATGTGAGCCCTTAATCTCCCGGATCAAGGCAAAAATATACTCTTGGACTTCTAAACACTTAAGTTTTGAAGGTAAACTCCAACTTCTCAAATAAGTCATTTCATGGATTGTTAGATTTTGGAGTGCTGCCTTCTTCCTGCCAAACAAGGCCCTTCGTATATGGATGCTTTTGTGCAGAGCGAGATCTATTTGGGTTGTCTATATGTCGGCAAGGCACCTCCTCACTTGAATTTAGTCACAATGATTGTCTTTTCATTCATAATTTCTTTTATAGGTCTTGGCAGATTTTCATTGCTTTTTGGCTTCTCTAGTGTCTTTGAGCTCCTTGCAATTAAAACAGCCATTTTTGATATATAATATGATACCTTTTAACAAAAAAAATAAAATAAAAAATCTCTCTACGAACGCCGCCATCAAAGATCTGCAAATTTCATTTGTGCATCTTCTCCACTTGTTTAGAACTGTACAAAAGATCATGTGTAAATTTTTATTGTATTTGACCGCTTTTGTTAGACTTGTAAAGTTTAATAGACAAACTTCATAAGGAAAAAGGAGACGTTGTAGGTTGCTTTGTGGGTCAGTATAAAAGAAGCCCACGAGTATTCCATTGACTATTGTGCACTGAGCATTTTTGAACAAAATCATGAGTTACACATCCCACCAACAAAAAATCGTTTATTGGAGCATTAGAATAAGAAATTAAGTGTATAAAATATAAGAATCTGATAAAAGCAAAGGAAAAGGCTATCTAAGGTATGTGGTATAGTTTCGAAGGTTTGAGATTGCTAGTAACATTGAAATAGTTCAATGTTCTTATCCACTTCTCTTGGTTCTTCAACAAATGAACCGCAATAGTATCAGGCCAAAGCTCATGTGTGCATCGAGTCGGTGGCTCAGGGAAATTATACATGGACCACTTAGCGTTAAACCGGTTTTTACCTCGTCTTCCTTCTCGAATCCAATCGCCAAACACTTTGTCTTCAGGTCCTTCTAAATGTTTCTTTGGAATTTCTGAGTCTTTGAGCCAAACTGCAATGTCCCATGAAACTAAATAGCCCATTCCTGACATGTAATGTACGAATGGGTCCATGCTTGGACATGGAATGACGTAACCGTAGTAGAGATCTTCTCGAGGTAGTGGTCTTAAAGACGCGACTAGACTTTCTAGTCTTATGTAGGTATCGTCGTCGGCTTTCATTACGTAATGGTACGGTGGGTTTGGTGCATCAGTTTCGTTGAATATGTCTGGTAAGCTTGAGAAGTATGTGTAGGTTTTGCCTGCAGATATTTAGAAGAATTTAATTAGTTTTAAATGCTACAATTATTTCAACTTGGTAAAGCTGGATCAAATAGAATTGCAACATTAGTAAAGATTAACCAAATAATTATCAAGTAGTAAGAACGAATTACATATGAAAAATTCGTTCTCAAACCAAAAACCGAGCCGTAATTACTCTAAACCGAGATAAACCAATTTACCTTTGTTCATATTCTCATTGCAATTGAGTATGATGATGTCATCATAACGCATAATCTCCAAAGCAACAAGCACTTTCTGGTCTTCTTTAGTCAAATTACAGAAAACGAACTTCACGTCAACCTTAACGCCGGCGGGAACATCTTGTGTTCCGTAGATTAACCGGAGAAAATGGCGACGAGGGTACTGATCAGGAAGTGTAAGGATTCCGATAAGAATCCTAATCTCATCATCTGAAGAAGACAACAATGGAGTCTCCGATGAACCATTATTCATCAAAGAATTTGACAGAGCACATTTTCCGAAACTCAATAAGCTGTCGAATCTGATTTCGTTGATGAAAGCTAATACACAGAGAGCTATGATGAAGAAGAATGAAGGAATGATGAATTTTCTGCCTTCTGATCTTGAAGAAGATTTCATCTTCAGCGGAGCTTAGAGATGTCGAAACAGAGGAGGAAGCAAACAGAAACTGAATAAAAAGCCAAACTTTTTACCTTAAATGAAACGCAAATTGAATTCTTTTTGATTTGATAAATTTTGTTGTTTTGGGAATAAGAAAAGAGCTTTAGAGAAGCTTAAGGAACGTGAGAGGTACAAAGCAGAGTTTGTAAACGAAGCAAGTGTAGTGCTTCAATATTTCACGCCATTTATCGTGCTTCTGTCTTTTTACTTTTATAATATTCATTTCTTTTTCATACAAAATATTCAGTTGATTCACCATTATCTTTGAAAATATCACTTGACACATAGCGAATTTTTATGTTTATACAATTTTTGAAAGTAATATTATATATACGTTCCTATAATATTATAGTCAAATTAGTTCAACTTGAAAGATGTACTATATAGATATTTAGCTGAAAGTAAAAGAGGTGGATCTAAGCCTAACATCTGGCCAGAAATGATAATATGTAATATGTATATTTAAATTTGAATATGTATCGATACAGTTTGCAAAATAGAAAGTTGGGTGAATGGAGTCAAAATTAAATTTGGTAAAATAAAACTAAGAACGTGGTGGGCTTCGAATTTCGAGACCCGCAACTATCTCATCTTGCTACTTCTTCTCTTAAAGCTAATTAAGGCGTTGACTTCTTCCAGATCTTATTACATGCTTTACCTTTCTTATGTACTTTCACATTTGTTTATTTCTTGAACGAAAAAGAACATGTTACCAAAAAAACAAAAGTGATTTCGTAAATTGTTGGACTTAAATTCGAAAGTCATAAGGAGAAAAAAAGGTGATTAAGTGATTGCGGGCCTAAAAAGGGCAACTCAACATAGCTATAAAGTCCAACACCAAAACACAGCCCAATTAAGGTAGGTCTTATCCTTTAGAAGAATGTAAGCCTATGGACTACGACTTAACTGGAAGATTGAAACGATAAGATATGCTGCATTGATGATTGCAAGAGACTCTGAGTCATAAGTGACATTTGAAAATGTCTTGGGCTTTTTGGCATAGCTTACATTAAAATCCAGTTTTGGACCATGTGTGGTTAATTATCCAAAAAGAATGGATATTATACAGCTATGAACAAAGAGGAAGAAAGATATTCAGCTAACGAAGCTCAATAACATAACTGGATTACATATGTGTGGTCTCAACACCTTCCACCAAAAATTATGATGTTTCTCTTGAAAGCCCTATCAAATATTATACCTACTAGGGAAAAGTTGGAATCGATAGAACTTTTTAATGCATTGTGGTAAGAGAACTCTGTCAGGCCTTTGTTTCTTAATCATCTCTATATTGTAGCAGATAGGCTTGCTAAAAAGTATATGTAAATTGAGCCCAATATTATATGAACTTAGTTATATGAAATTTCATGTGTCAACGTAGATCTGGATTCCTAGTTTGAAAACTAGATTGTGACCAATTTTTAAAGTTTTGAGCAAATCTAAAATGCTCTAATGAAGACAACATTTCCTAACTTATAAGGTATAATAATAAACAAAACAACTTTTAGAACATAGATCTATACTTTCTCGCAGATATATACTAGATTATAACCAGAGTTAACACGGTTTAATAATTTTATAATATAATATTACCAAATACAAAAACATTGTGTATTACATTTTTTTCGTTTCCACAATACTTTACGGGATATAAATGTTTAAAATATGTTATTAAGTAACAGTTTTCAAATAACCGAATCCCGAATAAACCAAATAAATACTAGGTTCTTGAATAACTGAAAAAATAATAGGTTCTCAATTTGATTGTAATCGTGTAATATGTGATATCAGTTTTGTCATTGAACCTTTTTTATATAAAATATTTGCAAATCATATTACTTTATGTAAACATTATAGTATATACATAACTTTTATATATAGAGAAATATTTGTTCGTTTTTTTTTATTTTTATGTATAACATATGCAGAAAAAAAATCTAAATTTATTTTTTCATATACTTAGATATTATGATTCCACAGTTTCTCATATAAAAATAAGAATTAATAAAAATAGGACTGAAAATAATTTTTAAAAATAAATAATATGGTATATTTTGTACTAGATTTTTGTTGTTTGAAAGTACTTTTATAATTTGTAACAAAATAATGAATTTTCATTGAAGAAATCTTTTTTGTAGGCTCAATGCCAGAACCATCAAATCAATATTTTGCAGTCGTGGATATTGGAACCATCTTATGAAGCAAAAACCTGTAGTCAATGAAGGCAAAAGGAAATCCAAGGAAGATGAAGCCTCGTAAACTAAAGAAGTGGAGGATGTTTGGTTTCAAGTGGAACAAACCATGTTGGTAATTTTTCAAAACTCTCTTGATGGACCAATCATAGAGGGTTACTTCTACTGTAACACTGCCAAAGAATTATGGGATACATTACATAATGTCTATGACAATAAACTTTACTTTTGTGTTTGAGTTGAAGAGAGCTCTCAACAACCTTACTCAAGAAGATGCTAATTTCAGTATGCACTTTGCAAAGTTCAGACCTTTGCTAGCGGAACTTGAGTTGTTGAGGCCTCATACAGTTAATCCACATGTGTTGAATGAAAGGAGGTAACAAGACCGTGTGTTTCTCCTTGTCCTCACACTGAATTCTGGATTCAATGATCTCATCAAATACATCTTGCATGAGGACAAGCTACCAACTCTTGAAGATGTGTACTCCAAGATTCAAAAAGAGCAAGGATCTCATGGCCTCTTTGGAGGAAAGGGATATTTGAAAGGTTGTGGAGGGAGTTGTCATGACGTTGTCATCCTGTTCATGAGTTAGAGACGAGACATAAGGTAAATCTTTACTTCTTGAGTTGCATTGGCATGAGATTCTTTGAATTTACTTGGTTTGAGATAAGGATAAAGGATCCAACACTTGTCTTTAACATGACCATTCTTCTTGCAATGTTCACATTAAAGATACTTCCTATCTTCACCCTTGAACCGAGACTTGTTTGCTATCTTTATCAAATCCCTTAAATCCTTCAGGGAATTCGATATATCTCTTTTCTTTTACAACCCAGATAAGTCATTCGTTGTGGATTTTGGTGCTTTTCATCATATAATTAGTCTTGTTAATAATGTTAAGCGTAGTCTTGGCAATGTTGTGATAGCTAATGGAGATAGGATGTCAGTTAAAGGAATAAGAAATCTGAATCTATTTGATAAGAGTTCGTTTTATATTCCAGACTCTGCTTCTAATCTCATATTTGTTAGGAAGGCAATAACGGATATTGGTTGCTATGTTATTTTTGGACTTGACTTTGTGATATTTCAAGATATTGAGACTTGAAAGGTGCTTGGAAAAGGAGGAATGAAAAATGGGCTTTACTTTCTTGAAGAATCTCAATTAATCTCTAGTAGTAGTTTAAGTAGTTTTGTTGTTTTATGTTCGGTTGTTAGTATGTTGAATAAGGTTTTGTGGCATGCTCGGAGTGTGAAGCATGTATTCTTGGAAAATATTGTAGACCGATTTTCAATTATCTAAGAATTGCTTTGACTTAGTGCATTATGATGTTTGGATTTCCTCTTGTGAATCTATAGAAAATCACAAGTACTTCATTATATTTATTGATGAAAAGTTTAAATATACTTGAATCACTTTGATGCCTTTAAGAAATTTGAATCCTACACTGATACTACGAGTTTTAACCCTATATCCTACTGCAAGTGCACAACAAACGAAATAGTATTTAGGGATCAAATACATGAAGAAACAAGTTACACTCTCAATTCCTATTGAATCACAAGCTATATCAATCAAATAAAGGATGTGAATTCTAACAACTTAGATGTGAATGTAATCAAATAATTAAAGCAATCGGATGTCGGGTATTCATTCGGGAGTTAAAATTCTTGTCAAGGAAACTATTCAGGAATTACTATAATCTTATTCTCAGCTTGAACATGAATAAAGGCAAACCAACTCTCGTTGAATCTACCCCTCTATCAATAACCTAAAATTCCTAACTCTATTTGGTTTCAGATTACAAATAGGCTTTATCGCTTGGGTTCAATTACCCACAATCCAACCTAGCATCAACTCTCGTTGGTAGTGAAGAAATTGCTCTTCTAATCTAGTTCTAGTTCTTAACAATCTTCTGGAAGGTTAACAACCTAAAATCATTGACTAGGTGATCATGCTAATCTATGCATTAAATTCGAGTATTAGAAGGAGAATCATCTACTAATCAATCCTATTTGTTCCCAACAGTGAATTCTAAAACCTTACAATCCCTAGATCCGATCTAAGTCTACTCAGACATAGAACAACAAAGTTAGCAAGTCATGATGAACTGAAATTGAAATTGCATAAAGAAAGAATAAGGAGGATTCAGAAATTCTTCTCAAGTATGAAGATATCTTCTTCCTTGCTTACAAACTCTCAAAACTCTGTAAAATTTCGTTCTCAAATATCCAAAAGACGACTCTCTAAAAAAAATAGGAAAAGAGTATTTATAGGGACCAAAACAAGGGCTGAAAATCGCGAAATTAGGTTTCTGCGAAAGGCTAGGATCGATTGAGCACTAGGAGATTGATCAATCCCTTTGGATGATGAGTCGATCCTCTCAGAAACCAAGTCGTTCTTCAGATCGTACGCATAATCCTTTGAGATGACTGATCGATCGATCCTTGATAGATCAATCGGTCCTTCCTTTCGTGGAGAATGACGGAAAATGCTTCAAACCTTTCCAAAGTCCACCTTCAAACATGATTCCAACTCTGAACGTTTTTGACCTGAAATCTCAATAAAACATAGACAAATTTCCCAAATATAACTGTAATAATGAGCTTAAAACCGACAAAATATGAGGAACATCATACATATCTACTCAGTTTTTTTAAAAGTGAATTTACTAAAGACGGACAATGATGGAGAATATATGAGCAATGTCTTTCAAGAGCATTTTTAAGAAGAGTATTATACATCAAACAAGTTGTCCTTACACACCCTAACAAAATGGGGTTGCGAAAAGGAAGAACATACACTTGATGGTAGTAGCTCGATCAATCATGTTTCACATAAATGTGTCTAAGAAGCATTAAGGAGATGCAGTCATGACATTATGTTATCTTATCAATCGAAACTCAAACATAATACTCAGAGATGCATCTCTGTTTGAGGTACTTAACAAGGTCAAACCTTCACTAACTCACTTACGTGTATTTTGTTGTGTGTGTTATGTGTTAGTACCAGGAGATCTACCAAATAAAATATAGCTTAAAAGCAAAACGTGCATGTTCATTGGGTACTCTTCCACTCAAAAAGGTTACAAATGCTTTGATCTAGAAGCTAGACAGGTTTATATATCGAGAGATGTCAAGTTTAAGGAGGACCAAAGCTAATATGACAATAAGGATTGGAAGTACCTCAAGGACATGTCTCATGCCTCAACGGATCAAGTTGAAAGTCTAAAGACACTGTTAAAACATCTTGTAATTCCCATATGCACAAGTTTGAGTCCACATGCTACAACCGGCAGTCAAACTGAACAAGCAGCTGATCCAAACTCCTTACCAACAGACAGTGACCCAAACTCATCAAATCAAAACGGACCAGAGAGTTCCAGAGATGAGAACGTTAGTCGATTTCCTCACTCGACCAACATAAGGGCGAGTTTTGGACCAACAGGCGAAAAACTTGATAAGGCTGCAACTCAACCTCTAGCTTCGACCAACACACGAGTGAGTTCATCACCAAAGGACTCAGGAACCAAAGCTAAACCTCAAGACTCATTTTTGGGAAACCATTCCGAGTTTCCAGAGGCTACATCTCCACACACCAACACTCCACAACTCCAAAGAAGCACTAAGGTTTCGTACAGATCCTTCTAACTGGAAGGATACAAGGGTCTACTATAATGCTCATGTTGTAGCCCATCTGGTCCAAACTTTATTTTCGATTGACCTTTTACCATTTCTTGGCAATATTGAGATGGATCAGGTACCTCAAAGCTATGATGAGACTAAGCAAATCAAAGAGTGGATGGATGTTGTGGACGATGAGTCTAATGCTATGCGGCAAAACTATACATGAGAGGAATCAGATTTGCCATGAGGAAAGAAAGATGTTTCATCCAAGTGGATATTCACCATCAAATACAAGAGTGATGGTGACATCTAGAGATACAAGGCTAGACTGGTGGCCAGAGGCTTCACTCAGACATATGGTGTTGATTTTACCGACACCTTCACGACGGTTGCTAAACTACACACAACACGAGTTGTACTTTCCTTCCCTACTAATATTTCTTGGGACTTATGGCAGATGGATGTCAAGAATGTATTTCTTAGAGAAATTGACGAAGAAATGTATATGACTCCTCCACCTGGCCTAGAGTCGGAGGTTTCCTCGAGAAAGTGTTCCGGCTCAAGAAAACTATATATGGCTTAAAGCAATCTCCAAGGGTTTGGTACCACAAACTTAGCTTCACCCTTAGAGATCGTGGCTTTAGGAAATCCGAAGCCGATCACACTCTTTTCACACTAAAGGGTTCCAAAGGTATAATAATGGTTCAATATATGTCGATGACCTTATCATCTAAGGTGATGATAAGGAAGGCATAGCAGCCACCAAAGCCTATCTCCAATTTATCTTTGATATTAAAGATCTCGGTGAACTAAAATACTTTCTAGAGATTGAGATATGCTGCACTCCAAAATGCTTATTTATCTCTCAAAGAAATTATACTCTTGATTTGCTTTGTGAGACTAACATGACCTGTTGTAAACCAGCTAAGACGCCATTTGAGGAAAGGTACAAGGTCAACCATAAGAGGGAGAAGAATGATGAGCCATTTGATGACATTTTTACCAATACCTAAGACTAGTAGGTAAGCTTATCTATTTAAATATCTCGACACCTGATCTTTGTTTTGCTGTGAACCAGGTCAGTCAACATATGGAAGATCCTACTAGACATCATTGGTCCATGGTTGAACGAATTCTCGAATATCTCAAAGGGAGTTATGGTCAAGGAGTTTGGATGGACAAAAATGAGAGTTCGGACATTGCAAGATATTGTGATCCTGATTGGATCGGGGATATAAAGGATAAGAAGTCCATCACAAACTATTGCACTTTTACTAGAGGTAATTTGGTGACTTGGAAGATTAAGTGGTTTTTTTTGCCAATTTTTTTTTTTAATAAAGTGTGACTTGTGGATCTCCAAACTTAGTTTTTGATTTCTTGACGGATAAATTTGAGGGGAATATTGATGATTTATTTACACTTCTAATCTAAATGACTTGTGGGCCTCACTCTACTTTCTATTTCATTCTTTATGCTTTATAAAAGAATGTAATACCCCAATTGTATCTTTAACAAAAAGATAATGAAGTATGAAAGGCGGCGCTTCCTCATTTTCTTTCTCTCAGTCTCGTTACTCTTCTAATTCTTCAACATACCATGGTTTATCTTTTCATCAGGAAGCCAGTTTAACAAGTCTTAAATGGGTGATAGTATGCATGAAAGATATGAAGCATAACATAATCATCTTTGCTCTTGAGTACGTAGACTTGGTCAGTACGCTAAACAACTCAAAGTGGTGACCTTCATTTCGATCAACAACATGGCCAATCCTCTCTTTGTTCGAAAGTATAACATTTTGGAAAATAGATTTGGAGGCGAGACTAACAAACCAAGGAGCTTTCCAAATAGCTAGAAGTGTCACTTGCGAGGATTGTTAACAATCATATATAGCTAGAGGCACCCCTTTTGGTTGCAAGAATGTTCTGATGTATAGGCTCGGTTATGTTCTTTGTAATGCCCTCTATTTATTTATTTTTTACATTTTTTTAACACAACAAGTAATGTCTTCTATAATGATTGTTTTTTTAATCTCTTTTATTAGGTCTTACTTTACCCTTTTTAATGAAAATATATATTCTCACTGAATTTTTTTTTGATGGGTTTATAAAGATTCAACTCGATTCAATTTCTTTGGATCATTACAATGGGTAATAACAACTTTTTCCACTGACAGTTTTATTTTCTGTTTTTCTTAGTATTAAACAATATTTGATATAAATTCTTATAACGTTTAAGTTTTATTTTTTAAATGCGTTTTTTCCCCCAATAATATAGATATTTTGATGCAATGAAACGTATTAAACAGAAGTTCGAATATACTATGGAGCAACAACCTTTATATACTCTTATAAATAACATGACAATACAACATCACATTTTTCTCTCATGAGATCATTACATTCATGTATTAGAAAATGTGAAATGAGAAAATGTGACATTACAAATGACAATTGGCAAGCCTCCCACGATAAAAAATAGCAGGCCTCGTCATCAGTTCCGACCCAATTAAATTTAGGATCTTATTATAACATCGAATCAACGAATGAATATACAATTAAAAGTACAAAAAAAAAATCAAAGCGACCTGTAGTTGAAGCTCTGATTATTACCAAGACAATATTTAAGTTCCAAAGAGATTTGTCTCTCAATCTTAAGCTGCTTGTAGAAATTAGCTATGAACATCTCAGCTTTGCTGTCTATGTCTTCGTCTGAAGATGGATCATAACTCCCGGTTCTACACAACGCTCCTCTTGAAGAACCGGTTGTATCCGGTTCACTATCCATACAAGCCGCTGCTAAACCGGGTCTATCGTTGAAACTCAACCGAAGAGACGAAGAAGAAGAGGAAGAACTAAGCATCGGTACGAGACGCCAGAATCTGGTTATCTTGAAACTTAATACGAACTTCACTTTATTCACGGCTTGTCTCAACCGGTTTAGTAGCGAACCATCTTTGCTCTTTGCCATGTATGCCATTCAATACCTTCTCTTGTTGAATATTAAAAGTGGATTTTTTTGGGGTAAAAGGGTTTTGAAATATCTTTTTTTTTTTGGTTAAAAGGGTTTTGAAATATGTTTAAAGTGAAAAAGGTACGTGTCTTATATAGATACGCCTAATGTCGGCTGCAGCCTTAAATCTTTCAAAGAAAACTGTATAATACATAGTTTTTGATTATTATAATGTTTATCTAAACAGGAAACTGATTGGAAGTTTACGTGAGGCGGATCAATATGTCATAAGGAATGAGCATCTTTGATTTTTTTTTTTTCTTACGAATATCTGAAAAAGAAGTGGTCAAGTTTTCGTATATTCGAGTATACTATATCTTTTAGTTGTTGCCAATTATAAAACAATATACTTGAAGTTCCTTTCGGGGGAGTTGGAACTCGAGCTAAGTTGAGAATGGCATAAATTATTTGGCTACTATCGGACCAATTAACTCATGTGTTTCTAAAGCCATCTCTAACTCATACACCAAATTTGGTTTGAAAGTAACACCAAATTTGGTGTTTTAATGTTCTACTTAAATTTTTATATCTAACCCATACTCCAAATCTAATATTATAAATGTATTCTTTAATATTATATTATTAAATTTAAGATTCTCTTCATTATTATATTATTAAATTTAATATTTTTATATTATCATTTAAATTTATATTATGTTTGGAAAACTATCTAATTGTTATGTATTTTAAATTTTATTAATTTAAATATGTTGTGCAAGATAATATTGTATATAAACTACAACTAAAATTTTATAATATTAAAATTAAGTTTAAATATAGATTAGATATACATTGGGCTGGGTATATATTAAATTTATGTATAAATCAAATTCAGATATATATTATATTTTGATATAGATCGGATTTGGGGATAAATCGGATTCTTGGATATAAATTAAATTCAGATATAAATTTAATTTGGATTTGAATACTGATCAAGTATCAAGTTTTATTCATAAAATTAAATATCAACAGATAATATATTTATTATTATATATTCTAAAAATAATAAATAATATAACAAAATAATATATATATATTCTTTTGTGTTTTGTAAATTTGATGTGATATTATTCATAAAACACCAAAAACAAAAATTTGGTGTTAATTATACTGTGTGGTTAGAGAACAATTCACACCAAATATATTATTATCCCGTCCGATATTAGATATTAGAAGCCTCTAATTTACAAATTTGTAATTGAAAATATGTTATTTAATAAAAGGATAATAACAAGTTAAATGAGAAGGAAAATAAGTACTGAGAAAAGAATGGGTCAGTCAGTCAACATGGCGGGCGAAGACTTACATATTTGTTTTCTTAATCGCGTTATTAGTTGTACCCAATTTCTTGTACGACACGAAATATAGTATCCATTGTTTTTCTTTTGTCAACCAAATTTTGTACTTATATTATATATATGTGTTATATTTATCAGTAATGAATAATTAAATTAAGACATCTAATGGATAATTATAAATATTTTTCTTTAATTATCTATTACCAATTTTTTAAATATTTAACAGTAATGGCATTAAATTAATAGAATTTATCAAAAGTAATGGATAATTATAACCAATTTTGACTTGCTAGAATAGAAAGAAGAACGGTGGGTGCTGATATTATATTTATTAAAATATATATATATATATATATATATATATATATATATTGTATAAAAATTTTAACTATTAGATAAATTAGTTGCGGTCAATATTGATTAAAAAAAAAAAACAAGTGGATCATCCAATATATATTTTTCTTGTACATTTTATAGTGGCAGCTATATTTAAAGAAGCTAATAGTTTTGAGTTCTGATAAATTAAATTGATATTGTTCAAACCGGACAAAAAGAATAATTTTGTAAACTTCATTAATGTATGTATCTTAATTTGGTTATCTATTTATTACATTGAAAACTTGCAATCTAAATATATCCAAATAAATATTTAACATATGATACAGCTATATTTGGGTTAAGATTTTTTAGATAGGATTTAATCGAACTGATCATATACTAATTTTAGTTTTATAACAATAATTATTACACAAGTACTAAAAGCATGATGCAAAGTTTAGTAGAAACTCAGAATTAGTGAAATGGGATATATAAAGCCCATTTCCATTAAGGAAGCCCATTTTGCTAAAAAATTAAAATCCACAGGAGATTATTGTTCTGTGTTGCTGAATATCGTCATTTTATGTTTAGTATGATTTACACATCACCATATATAGTACATAGTGTATTTGTCTAATGACTGGTCCAAGAAATTGAAAAGCTATAAATAGTAAAGTCTACAACATTAAAAAAGAAAAAGACAATAACATCTCACAAGCCATAACAACAACAAAAACAGTAAATCGTGGAATAAATGACTAGACATCAGTTTCATGTTCATGCTTGCAACTTCCCATTGTCAACTTTGCTTCACTCTCTTGTGTCCGCCACCTTTTTTTTTGGGAACAATTTTAATTGAATGCTATGCATTTTATATCCATTTTGATTTTGTTCTCTTCGCTTTTTCTTTGGTCAAATCCTTTCTTTTGGTTCTCATTAATATCATATACATTAATACCTGACAATTTATAAATGTCTACTATACACTATTCAAAAAATTGGCCTAGGTGGCCATCTAGATGGAGCCTAGGCACTAGGCAGACTTATATTGTTTTTATTATAAAAAAATTAAATGAATTAGGCGGACATAAATCATTTAGACAATTTTGATAGTAATTAGGTGCTTCAGACGGTAATTAGTCAACCTAGATGTTCTATTTCTTTTCTTCTTTTCCGAAATTCAATTTAAATCTTATACAAAATTAATATATATATATATAGTCGTAAAATTATGTCTAATTAATATCATATTATTTATCATAGAACTTGAAAACAAAATTTTATATAAAATATTATTTATTTAAAAACTGTTTAAATTGTCTAAAAATTGCTTAGGGTCCAACTAGTTTCTCTAATCATTAGGCGGAAGATCGCTGCCCTTATGCTACTATATAACATCAACTACGAATTGCATGTTCATGTGTTTTATTTAGTAGTTACATTACCATCGATTGATTTCAATTGTTATATTTTGATTGTGAATTTTTACGTGGTTATTTAAAAAAATATAATGATTTTTTCCTCGATTTAACCAATGATTTGTATCTGTACTATACAGAAAAATTCAGTACAAAAAAAACACTTTCCATAGTATATAGAATTGGCGTTAAACCTCTTTCCAAAGTGGTAGAAGGGTTTAGAATTGCCCACAAAAGAATAAACTAATATTGTGCAAATTAATCATTCCTGGTTGAACTTTGCTCAACACCAACATTTGACTTTGGTTCAACAAACACATGTGGTCCTATGGGTTGTCTTTTCAGGAGGTGGTGGCAACACCCCACGATTCTACTATCGTTGTTACCATCCAACTAACTGTTTTGTGCAATCTCTCGCAAAATGGTTTGGCTCACCACACCTCCTCCATGTATAGTCCCTCCTTGAACAAATGTCTATGGTATAACCAGCCTGTCCACATTGGAAGCAATTCCCCAAAACCTTCCAAAACACTCTACCATGCAACTTTCCACATGTAACACACAACTAACGTAGCTGAATTGATCCTAAGGAATGGTTATCCTGAGCACACTTACGAGGCTCACCTCTATTGTTGATATGGGTTGTGTGCGCATGCGATCCCTGGCTTCCTCCTTAAGTCATTTCTCCTTTGATGCAGCCGTCTCCACGATCTCAACCAAACTGGCAAAATCTCGGGCATACAAAGGTTTTAGATGCTTGCACGTAACCCTTTTGAACTTGCAGACTATGTCCAGCTCAGTTATGTTTTTATCCATGAACCTCCTGAGACGACTGAACTGCTACTCATATTCTCTAGTTGTCTTTACACTCAAATGAAGCTCCAGAAGTCATTGTCCATCTCATCCATCCATTCTCGTGAGGAAAGTACTTCTTGTTGAACTCATCCAAAAAGTCAGTCCAAGTAATCACATAACATGCATACATGCTCCGCTTCACATTCTCCCACCAAATGCTAGCATATCCATGTAGGTAATGCACATCTCATGTATGAATTCCACTAGATATCTGACGGAATCAAAGTTCCTCTCCAACAGACGCCTCCAATCATTAGCCAGAACTGGATCGGTCCCATCGGTAAAGCACTTCATGCTCATATCCCTGATGAGCTTCATTCTCCCAATACGAGAACCCAATTTATGATGGCAGCATTTCAGTAGGTGGCGAGTGCTGCCTTGGTGCATCAACTGCTGGTGCTGGTTGCTCTGGAAGTGGGGCATGAGCTTGAGGTGGTGGTTGTGGTACAACCTTGTTAAAAAGCTCCTACATGAAATTCTAAAGTATCTGGTACTCTTCACGGGGTGCAATATCAGGGGGTAACGAAACTGCCATTGGCATTGCTGGTTGATCTTGATGCAATGGTATCTCAGCTGTGTTTATTGTCGAGTTGCTAGAACTGCTAATACGTCTCTTTGGCGGCATTTTTTGTCCAGATAACACTAACATTAAGCTGCTAACATGACAACTTATATTAACAAGCACATCTCTATATCCCTTGTTAATTCTCTTTTTCCTAACAACTATATAAAATCCTTTTTTCCGTTTTCTTTTGAGTTTTTAATTAATTGTTATCACAAAATAAATTTTTAATAAATTTGAGGTGGTTGGCCATGAAATTGAGTTGATGCTTGTGGTACAACCCGATTAAAAACTTCTTGCATGAAAATATGGAGTTTCTCGTACTCCTCACGGATTGCAAAATTTGGGGGTAGCGAGAATGTTGTTAGCATTGGTGGCAGATCATGATGCAATGAATGTTTATTGCCGGACTGTGAAAACTGCTAATATGTCTCTTTTGCAACATTTTATGTTCAAATAACACCAACATTAAGCCAGTAACTCAAAACTTATATTATCAATCCCAAGCACATATCTATCTCTTTTAGTTATTATCAACATTGAGCTATTAACTGCTAGTATGTCTCTTTGGCTAATTTTCTTTTTCCTAACAACTATATAATAATCCATTTTTCCATTTTTTTTTGAATTTTTAGTTATTATTTTTCTCTCACAATTTTTTTTTAAAATTTTTTCTAGAAACTATTTTTTTAGTAGTTTGAAAACTTTGACCTCCGAATCAGAATCAAAGTGGCTATAGCACATACTCTAATACCAATTATTAACACCTGTCTGAGACAACATGCCACTTTGTACAAAAAATCTATTTATTCCAATAAGGTCCCAAATCTTACATAATATATTAAATAGAAATTATAAAATAAAAGAAAATGTCTGAAAATTTTCATCAAAATAAAAGAAATTAAAATCAAAGGAAAGAACTTGAACAACTACTCAAAAATCTCAATTTGATTTGAAAAAAGAAAAAAGAGAGGGATGAATATAAATACTCACTAAAGAGATTATTTATGCCCACTTAAACACAACGACACCATCCTAATCTACACAACATCTATTCAAAGGCATAGAATCAAACAACACACATATAGTCTGTCTTTTTACTACAACCTATAACACCCAAAGAATCTATTATTATGACAAGAATATTCACACACAATCATTGGTTCAACCATTTTCTCTTTGATGGCTCTAGAACCATGCAGCGCGATTTTCTCAGGACACCACGGTCCAATTGGTCAATTCTCCTTAACTCTAGGAGACCATGGCCTAATAGCTTGATTCTCCCTAGTTCGTCATTATCGGTTTATGACCTGCAATGAACTTGTTGGTCCATTGCAGTCCAACATTGGAAGATCACGAACTAGTAGTTAGATTCTTCACACATCTGACAGACCATGATCCAATAGCTCGATACTTTGTAGTTTTGAGAAACCACGACCTAATAGCTTGATTCTCTCTTCCACTTTGTTTTCTTTCATTAACTTATATATATATTTTCCTTCCTCTTTTACATCCACACTCAAAGTACATCTTTAAAAAAAAATGTTAAACAACAAAATATATTTCATAACCACCTATTAACTATTGTCAATCAACATTCGTCAATCATATTAGTATATATATATATGTATATATATATATATTTCTAATATTTTAATAAACAACAATTATTATGTCCAAATCCAAACTAATGAATTTTATAAATATGAAATTGCATCTCTACATATCTCAAATATCACTTTAACATATGTAGGATTTTTTCTTTTTCCTAATTGGGTTTAACGGGCTGGTCTCACATATTCCGTAACTTTTGAAGTTCGTGTTACTGTATACGTTACGTGGAGTGCCTAATAAAAAAACTAAAATTGATTACATAAATTCTAATCAGAGCTCAGATAATTGATGAATATTGTCATTAGAAAATGTACTCAAAAGGTATAAAAACTTATGATAAAGCATTGATACATTGCCAAACGTTTCAAATCACTAATCTGTCGCTATTTTCGATTGTTTAAGGATGTGTTAACACTTGGTGAATAGAAAGCCAAGGTTTCAATCATGGACATGACGCTATAAAGAAAGTGACGTGGAGATTCGGATAAGAATTCACAGTAAAATGATGCACGGAGATTGCATTATCAATAGTATCGTCCTCTCATATATATTATATATATTTATTAATAACATCAAATTTTGATGCTTACTATTTGTCCACTAACAAGTAAAGTTCATAACGATTGAAAGCTAGTACAGTGACTTGCACCATAAGATACGGTTTTTTTTATAGTGAAAGTTGCTTTAGATTGGTCAATTGCAAATTTCTTAGACTCTCGATTAAAGTTTTAAGTTAAGCTTTAACATAAAGAAGTTCTAAGTTGAGATTTTGGGTCATGGACCTACCAATATCGACACCGGAAAATATTAAGTGGTAAGTATTATCACAGTTTGGAAATGTGGTTTTACATTCTTGTTTTACTTATCTTTTTTTTTTGTTTGAATTTGAATAATATTGATTTGGAAAAATTAAAACGATAGGAGATACACAATAAACGAGAAACCAGAGAACAAAAGTCTCATTCAATCCTACATAACAAAGAGAATAATAAGGCAATCTAATGATAAAACCAACAACATTGTATCAAAACATGGATACCATCTAAAAAGTTTCTGCACAACATTTCGAATATGGATTTTTTATAAATACGATGACTTGAATCAAAAAGTCTAGCTTGCTTTGAAGACGATGAATCTCAATATTGAAATTGCCAATGTCAAAAGTTTTCCACCTAAGCTAGGAACCATGAACTTACTCTGAAGAGGACAAATAATGACTTCAACACTCAAACCAATCGAGATTCTGAAATATACTAAACCAAAATACGAAGGGAAAGATTACCCCAAATTTAAACTCCATCAAAACTAGACCAAAGCTAAAGGCAGAGGATAAACTTAACCCAAGCAAATACTTAATCACATAGAAAGATCAAGTACATCATAAAAAAAAAACTAACCCATTACTAAAACTAGGATAGACTATGACGCGGAATCCCGAAGGAATCGTCACTCCAAGTTGTAAAGATAATCCTTGGTCTTGAAAGAACTTGAGTAACCCCCACCTTAGATATATCAAACCTAAAATTGTTGTTGTTTCAACTCGCCTTCAATTAAGTAAGGTGGTGGAACCACGGAATGTTGACTCGAGTAGCCCCACCTTTAGTATATTAAACCAAATAGTGTTGTTGTTTCGGCTCGCCCCTTCACGCCAATGGCTAGGAATGGCCACACAAGTGTGATGAAAATCACTTGATAAACCAGTTTGATCCCTTGGATATGACACACCAAGAAAGATCGAAAAGTTCACAAAGAACAAAAGAGAATCACTCTCAAATTTATTGATAAAAAAAGTTGGATCCTCACAAATGAGAATTACATGAGTTTATAAAGAAAAGAAAGGACTCTCTAGATTCTTCTCAACTTATTGAATGTCTTAAATATGAAGAGTAAATACTACTAAGTAAATGACAAGTAAATGTCACAATTTACTATGACTTGAATGAGAAGGACTCTTGAACTTTTTGGCCTCCAAAATATCTTTTAGTCTTCCAAATTCGTCACTATTCATGGGCTGGACTTTAAGACTTGATTTAGGACTTCTATTGGACTTGTAGAAGGCTCAAAGTGGTTTGGACTTGGCAAGTATATAGTACAATGGATTCCTTATATTGTTCTTTGTTCAAAATGTCTTGAATAAATCCACAAATGCTCTCCTTGATTTGTTTAGCCCGTGATCTTCTAATTGGACCAACTGGAATCTCCAAAGCTCTTTTGTAATCTTCATTACTTAGCTCTAAGTTCTCCTTAGCTTCGCTGTTCCTTTCCATGATCATATCAGACTATACCGATTATACTCAGAGCACTCAAAAAAAAAAGAGACGGCGTAAAGTGGATGGTCAGATTAAAATAATAAAACTCACCGGCGAAAGACTCATAGGAGAGGTGAAAGGTGGGCATAAAGAGAAAGAGTTCCTAGAAGATGAGAACCATGAACAACGGCTAGAGCTAACGGTGCTGACGGAGGAGATATAGATAGAGAAGAAAAAGCTCCATCAACAATGAGCCAAAATAAAAGAGGTTGACGTCAACGCTATGGGAGTCACTGATCATTGTCTCTGGCACATGAAACTGGAAACAAAAGTAGAGAACTTTTGATTTTTATAATTAATTTTTTAGATTCTTTTAAAGTGATACAACGATAGTCTTATATAGAAAACTCTAAGACCCTCAACTGATAAAGCAATAAAGCTTACACCCTTACCTTTATAATATTGGGATTGAAGAGGATCAAATCTGGATCTCAGAGATAAAGAGGAGTTGCAGGTGCTTTTGCAGGAGGCATTGAATACTACAATGTTAGGCGTTTGTTGTATAGTTTTTTCGTGAGGTGCAGTGCTTTGTTGACTGAGTTTGATGATGTCCTTAATGAGCTTATATGTTGCTGAGCTCAGGTCTCTATTGGTCTGGTTTTGGAGATCAAAAACAGATTTATTATCACTTATTTTTGAGCTTGTGTTGTTACCCTTCTTCAAACTAGAGGTGGGAGAAATCCCAACACCAAGTTTGTCTGTGAGATGAATAAACACAACCTTAGGAAGTGATTTAGTGAAGATATCTGCAAGTCGTTTGGCCGCAGGAACATGGATTATTTCAATGAACCCCAAAGCCACTCTTTCTCTTATGCAATGCTAGTCCAACTCGAAATGATTGGTTCTTGAATGCAGTGATGGATTGGTTATGAGATACACAACTGATAAATTATCACAATGAATGATCTTGAGATTGTGGGTTATCGTTTTGCACACCATGACACTAAGGTTGAACCAATGAAAGTGCAGAAACATGTGGTGGATCTTTTGGTTTCTTTACACCCAACCCAATCAGTATCCCTGAAAGTAATGACTGAAAGAGCACTTATGTAAACCATATGACGTTGTACCTCAAACATATCTTAAGATACATTTGAAAAGAGCCCAATCAAGTAGAGTAGGTGCATGCATTCTTTGGCATATGAAGTTAACTGAGAATTGTAAATTGGGTCTAGTGAGAGTCAAATACTGTAGCTTTCCAGCAATACTTCGAAAAACCATTGGTCCTGGAAATAATTCAGTACCATTTGAAGTTCTATCAAGCTTTAGTGATAATGGTGTATGCATAGGCTTACATGATTCCATACATGCTTAAATTAAAATTTCTTCTGCATATTTTCGTTGATTTAGATACATTCCAGTGTCATGTTGTTCCACTTGAACTCCGAGGAAGTAGTGGAGAGAGCCTAGATTCTTCATGGAAAATTTAGAATTGCGAGCTTAAATGAGATGTCTGAGCAGTCCAGCATTGCTTCCTGTTAAGATTATGTCATCGACATAGAGTAGTAAAACCAATGATTTATCATGATGATAGTACAAGAACAGTGAAGGATCAATTGTACTACAAGTGAATCCATATTGAATGAGAAATGTGTTAAACTTATCAAACCATGTCATGGATTCTTGCTTAAGTCGATTGCTTTGTCAAGCTTGCACACATACGATGGATATTGTGGATCTTCAAAGCTTGCAGGTTGAGTCATATATATATATATATATATATATATCCTCATGAAGATCACCATGGAGAAATGCACACTTAACATCAATCTGAGTCAAACCAATCTTTAGCTGATGCAACTCGAAGAACTGTTCTAATTGTCGAGGTTCTGACAACTGGACTGAAAGTTTCCAAATAATCAACACCTTCTTCTTGATCATATCCCTTGACAACCAATCTAGCTTGAATTTATCAATTGTTCCATCAGCCTTAAGCTTAACTCAGAATACCCATTTTCAGCCTGGTATATGCATATCGGGTGTTACAGGAACCAAATGCCAAGTGGAGTTTCATTTTTGATCAACATTCTCCTCAACCATTACATTGTTCTAATGAGGATTTTTCAATGCAAACTTAACAGTTTTTGGTTCTGTTTCTCGACTTGAAACTGTGAGTAAAGCATACTTGTGATTTGGTTTCAAGATTCCATACTTTGATCTTGTTTTCATCGAGTGAGCATTTTTTGTGACTGGTATTGCAGGTTCATCATTGAGTTGTGCTTCAAAATCTTTTATTGTAGGGTCATCATTGAATTGTGCTTCAAAGTTTGCATCCTCTTGTTGTTCTATATTAATTTATGAATCCTCTTTGAGCTCCATATTGTCAATATGAGGTATTAAATCCTCCATAATCTCCATTTCTGATGGTAACTCTGCTTCATTTGTAATTATTTTAGCTGATACTTGTCCAGGTTGTTCATTGGTTGATGTTAAAACTATTGCAGGTTCACGAG
Organism: Lepidium sativum; assembly: GCA_023374145.1. NCBI lineage: Eukaryota > Viridiplantae > Streptophyta > Magnoliopsida > Brassicales > Brassicaceae > Lepidium > Lepidium sativum. The sequence continues at coordinate 22,310 of JAKUCM010004178.1, forward strand.
ATGGAGATGGTAAGGTAACTAGTGTTAACAATGAGCTGTCTAAGTGTTCTGATGATGAAGTGTCCATGTTTCCTGATTCATATGGAGCCATTTGCCAAGCACGCAACAGAGAAGTGGTGTATTGAGGTTATAGACTCTTATACCTATCAATAAATGGGAATTATGTCTCATCAAAGATAACATGACAATTGATGTAAATCTTACCAGTATGTGGATATAAGCATCGATAGCCTTTATAAGCAGCATTGTAGCCAAGAAAAACACATTGTAATGATCTTGGTTCGAGTTTATGAGCATCATAACAGGCACTTCCAAACACCCAAGTAATTTAGTTTTTCTTGATTTAGTGCTTCATAGGGGATCTCAAAATTTTGAGCAGCACAAGGTAATAAATTGGTGATGCAGTTTGCAGTATAAAAAGGCTTCTACCCAATACTTGAGTGGCACATGGCTATGGAACAACATGGCTAGACTTAGTTCCACCAAATGCCTATGTTTACGTTCTGCAACTATATTTTGAGCTGGTGTATAGGGACATGCCATTTGTTGTTTTTTACCACAGTTTGTTAAGTGAGCTATAGACTGATTGCTGACAAACTCTCCCCCTCCATCACTTTGAAAGGCTTTAATCTTGTTGTTAAATTGATTTTCAACTTGTCTTTGAAACATTAAGAAGACACCATAAAAATCTGATCTTAATAGAAGTGGAAAGAACCAACTTAACCTTGAAAAATCATCCACAAAGACAACATTGTTGGGATTGTCCTGTAATCATTTGTACTTACTCGTGTGGTCGGTTCTAACATCAAGATTGGACAAAGTCATATGGTACTAGGGGTTGTAATGGCTTGCTAGAGTCCACTTATAATCTGTAAGTTAAGATACTCACTGCTAATACTATATGATCCTATTGGGTCACACACCTAAGCAAATGGAGACAATTCAATAGGGAATGATCATTATAGGAATGATTCATGACTAGAGTATAGTAATACATGGTTTCGGATGAGAACATGTGTTTTGGGCCATGCATAAATTAATCCTAATTCAACTAGGAATTAATTAGGTGTTTCGGGCTGGACCTAAATTGATCCTAATTCAACTAGGAATTAATTAGGTGTTTTGGGCTGGGCCTAAATTAATCCTAGTTCAACTAGGAATTAATTACGTTAACTTAAACTCCCTATATATATGATATAGGGCACATTTTTGATGAGATAAGAAACCCTAGCCACTGATTGCACAAGTCGAAATCCTAAGAGAATTGCACACAAAGTTCTAGCAAACTTCTCTCCTACTTGCGTGCGTGTGGACTATCAATAGATGTGCTACACTTGGAGCACTTGCTGATCTCATACCAGATCTTATATCCGCTGCACTAACCAAACTTCAGGTATAATCGAGTTCTCTATATATCAGATTCAATTAAGTTAATACAAGACCTAGGGCTTAGGGTTTTGCTAGATTAGTCAATTGATAATTATCGAATTGCTTAAAAACCTAACACACATAGTATTTGAACCCTTGTACGGAAGAAATGGGTGAAAGACCCCAAAGATCACAATGGATTATAGCTAATGGTTCATATGTGACTGAATCTGATAAATCAAAAGGTAAACTTAAACTCTTCCCCATCTGACAAGGTCCACAAATAGGGGATATGTTGCTCTTATTTATAAATATAGCCTTGTGGTTGTGTAGATGCTAAAGAATATGTTGATTTACATTACCTAAGTGGTGGTGCCAGATATGATCGTTGGTGGTTTGTTGTCGAGATGAATAAAAGGCCTTGAAATCTTAATTCTCCAGCATATACAGCCCCTTACGTCTTGGTCCCTTGGTGAGTACTTTCTTTGTTTGCAGAACCATAACATACACCATATGAGTATCAAAGAAAACACCGCAAGGATAATCCTCACACAACTTAGAAACATATAATGTTGACTTCTGGACTGATGGGCAAACCAAAATGTCATTAAGTGGCAAACTAACTGTGGAAACAGAGAGATTAGTGGATCCAATGTGAGTTATGGGCAAGAAGTTACCATCTGCAACCATGAATTTTCAGTGCCGTGATAGGGATTCGTGTTGGTGAGTTTCTCAGGTGTAACAACAATATGAGAGGTTGCTCCAGAGTCTGGAAACCATTCTCTGCCTGAGTTGTCTGAGATTTGAAGAACTGCTAAAGCCTGAGGAAGCTCATCACCTCGATAGTTATTGTCAAATTTGTTCAAACACTTGATAGCAGTATGACCTGATTTTCCACATATTTGACAGATAAGTGTGTAGTTATTGTTCTGAGGTTGTTGTGAGGAGACCTGTTGAGGAAAGCCTCTACCACGTGAAGGATAACCTCCTCTGCCTCTGTTACTACCACAGTTTGAGTTTGAGCCACGACCTCTGTTACCTGAGCTATAAAAACACTGATTTTCTGGTTCTTCTTTATGGCTGTGAAAAGCCATGTGAGGCGAGATCTGAGCTGCCTTTTCATAAGTTTGCAGCCTTGAGTCACAGCCACTAACTTCAGATACCACATCATTAAAGGAAAGAGTTGGACTCTTTGACAAAGAGTGTTGAATGACTGCAAAAATTGGATCATACTCACGTCCTAGACCAGTGAGTAAGTTGAAAATCTTCATAGATTCAGCAATGGGTTCACCAATAGAGCTAAGCTGGTCACACACAGATCAAAACTCTCTGTAGTATTCTGGAAAAGTTTTACCTTTCTTAGTCAGTATTTGGAGCTTCCTTCTTAGCTCAAAGACATGTGACAGAGAGCTCTTGTTGAAGTTTTCACCTAGAGAAGTCTAGATTTCATGAGAGGTAGCAAAACTGACTACATGACCAAACACTTCTTCAGAGAGAGTGCCAAAGATCCAACACGTACTAGTTGGTCTGTGCATTCCTAGACTTCAAATTTTGGGTTTGGAAATTCGTCTATAGTATCTCCTTGACGAACAAAGATAATGACTGGAGGTTTGGCTTCTCTTCGAGTGACAAAACTCATGTGTTTCTGACTTGAAAGAAGAGACTCGATTTGTGGCTTCTATAACAGATAATTTTGATTTCTATAATTAATTTTCTAGATTCTTTCAAAGTGATACAATGATAATCTTATATAGAAAACTCTAAAACCCTAAACTGATAAAGCAATACAGATGACACTCTTATCTTTATAATATTGGGATTGAAGAGGATCAAATTTGTTTCTCAGAGATAAAGAGGAGTTGCAGATGTTTTTACAGGAGGCATTGAGTACTACAGTGTTAGGCGTTTGATGTTGCAGGTGTGCTGTTTTTTCGTAAGGTGTAGTGCTTTGTTGACTGAGTTTGATGTTGCACTTAATGGGCGCTTATATGTTGATGAGCTCAGATCTCTTTTGATCTGGTTTTACAGACCAAAAACAGATTTGTTATGACCTGTTTTTGAGCTTGTGTTGTTACAAACAAAGCAAAAGGTTAGATGTCGACTAAAGTCTCATGTGCGAAGAACAAAAAATGATAAATTCAGGTATTTTTGTTTTAATTTATTTATCCTTTAAAATATAATCATATTTTCATCTTACATTTTAAAGAAGTGATTTCACGGTTTACTTTATGCGTACATATAGTATCATAATATTAATTTAGAGTAATTTGTTGAATAACTACCCCATATACAGTTTGCATCTTATACATTTCAAAAATCAGTCATATTGAAAATAAAACTTTGTCGAAAAATCGAGAGTAACAAAGATTTTTGACAAATTTCTTATTGATATCCTTTCGTCAATAACAAAATGTCAAAATTATAATCTATTGCAAATCTATGGAAATACTGCAAGTGGCATTTAGCCGACAGGTGGTAAGAGCACAAGAGACATGCATACTTGTACATCCTGGGATCGAATCCCCCCACTTGCATTTGCAAGAATTTGGCTAATGGATCGGTCATTTGTGGCCCAATGTTGACAAAAAAAAATCTATGGAAATACTTTGACAGATTTTAATCATGCATAACCATCGAAAATCCACGTCTTAACAAATTCCTAATCTTTTAACAACAATTAGATCGACACATGGTTTATATTTATTTTAAAATTTTCTATTAATTATTGCATGTAGTGGAGTGGAATTAAATTCTATATATACGAGTTTTTTACTATTTGGATGTAATATTATAATAAGGTATTGTTATTAGAAGTGGACAAAGGAAAAACATGTTCCGAACCGTTCCCGTCTAAGTTCTTTCGATGTATAAATACATATTAGAGTAATCATAAATATACAAATCACAGACCAAATATTTGTTACAAAGTACAAAGACTATATGCTTTGACTGAGCATATAATCAGTATAGAACAAATCAAGAAAATTAACATGAACATAACAAATCATGTGAAACAAATCTTGTTGTAATTGTGTCTGTAATAAAGAGACAAGATGCTCAGCGCAAACTTAGCCGACTGTTTAGATTATAATCCCACAATCATGGTCGAATCTGGTTCTAATCATTGTTTATATATTAAAAATGGATTATGTATTTAGTAATTTAATATTTGATCAAATCAGATCCTCTGATACTTTTTCTTTTCTCTATCTATATGTTAGTGGACGTAATGGGAGCCTAATGTGTCTCATATTTTCTATTGGTTGACGTCGTACACCGAATTAACGTAAACCAATCAATTTGATGAATAAGTCTTTAGATAATTAATAAAAATATATTAATAATATATCTTTTTGGAATTATAATTCAGTCCCATTCAGGCATTCACTTCCCATGTGCCGTGCTGAGTTGCTATATTGCTAGAATTATTGAATTAAGATAATTTTCATTTTAACAAATAATATACATGGTTCAGCCAAATGTATCCCAACCTGCTATAAATGTAAGAGCTTTCTATATTTTATATAACGAGGCATTTGTCGATTTTGGTAGTACTTTTACGTGGAATTTCAAGTTTAACTTAACCACATTTGTTGGCAATTATGATCATCCCTAAATCATTTAACACATACATACACACTCGCACACAACAGCTATTCTTTTTATAGTTAAAACTTTAAGAATTTCAAGAAGTGCCACTTTTTGATATTTACTTTTCTTTCTAATTACTAACCACTTACATTAGTTAATTTAATATATATATATATATATATATATAATACTTTTGGTTTCCTCCGGACATTAGTTAGATGTATAAAACAAAATGATCGTATGTTATTTGGCTAGGAACACACAGAGCCGTGTCTCATGTATAGAAAAAAGAGAAGCAATTGTCTAAGTCCACCAAATTTTAAAAGTATAGTAAGGCCGCATTTTTAGTAAGATTTATTTTAGATTTTAGTAGTTTGATAAATATGATTAATTTTTGTGTATGAAGCCCATATAAATACAAAAGTTTCTAAACATGTAATATTTTAAGTTTAATATATAATAAAATAAGACCACAAATCCATATTTATTATATTGGGGTACAATTGGCCGACTCAGTACATAAATTCTTACGTAATGTAGACGGAGGATTTGATATCTGATTGTGCAAATGAGATGCCTTAAATGGACTTACCGCCGACCACTAGAGACATTTATTAGTACTTTTGTTTTCTTGCTACATAAAAAGATCACCGTATTTTAACTTTGCTTTAGGCCTCATTCTATCTAAGTACGACACTGGTACAAATTATATACCTTCATCAAATATTATCTATGTTGTTTAAAAATTCTTTTTGTCCAACCATTTATATTAAATAACCTAATATGTTGTTACAATAGCAAGTGCAACAACATATTAGGGATTTAGCGGTCCTGAATGTTGGCTCGGTTGCTTGTGATATGAATTGGTATTTTCTGTTATTGTCTTTGCATTTCTTTGTCTTGTTGGTTCATTTTATTTGTTCGTGTTTCCAATTATTTGTTAATCTAGTTTCTCGTTCTTTCCAATTATTGTTGTATTTTCGTTTTTTTGTAGGGCTGTATTTATTTCAGCTACCATATCCCGTGATCGAACAGTTAAGTATTTTAGTTATTATTTATGATATTAAATTTATTGTAGAGACTGATTTCCAGCCATTAAGAAATTAGGTCTTAAATCATGAAAATTACTTAAGAAAATAAATGCATGCATTGTATACAATATGGATATTGTTTTCAAACATAAGCGTCATAATGGATACAATCGGTATCGAATAATGTATACGTCTACGTTAAATTCAATCAGTACTTTATAAACCATATGATCACACTCACATACATATATACCTTAGAAGTATATACATAAATAAATGTATTGTAGACTAATTGTCACATGAAGGATTAATGTCGTCCCATCGTAGAACAAATAGATTTGAGGTGGACATCACCATTGTCCTACTTTTTTTTTCTTTTTATTGGACGCTTCATCTTACACGTCTCCTCATAATAAATCCTACTCTTTTTTTTTCAATAAATAATCATTGAATCAATAAGATCCGATCTATAATTTATATTCTCCGACTGAAATAAGGTAAAATTCAAACTCATCAAATCAGCAAACCAACTAAATTATCTATTTCTTAGCAATCACACTTTTTTTTGTATTCAATTTTCAACCAAATTTATAAAAGAACTTATATTTCGAAGTTTTATTCCTTCACATTTTCTGTTTTGGTTTACATATAGATAATTGTCATTAGTTCACTAGTACGGGCATAGTTCATGAACATAGACTACATTTTAACCAAATTATTTGGAGTTGACAATATAACAGCAAATAGTATTAATAGGTATTGGTTTTTCTACGTATTTAAGAAAATTAGATTTAAACGTAAAACTATACGAAATTGAAAATTTACCAAAATTTTCTGTTCTAAAACGTTCGAAATTCATAAATTGATTATTGTATGGGAGTTGACCAATTGTTTAAATCTATACTATTTTTTTTTCTATTTTAGTGTTCAGTTAGCTTGAATTAAAGATCTAATTAGTAAAATTTAATAAATATATCTAGTTCTTCTCATTATAGAAATTAGAATATTTAATCCATTGATTTATACATCAGATATTCGATCTCTCTCCACTATATATAATAGATTAACAATAATTTAGGTTATGAATAGAGTTTTATCAATATAAATATTGACAAAAAATATTCAACTAAATAGACTGAAATATCATCAATGTGGTAGTAGTGGTTTAAGCGTAAATAATGATCTTGTTATAATTCGATTTTTGGTGGAAAGGATTATTTACGTTATTTAACTAAATTAGTAATGGCTGATCCCAGATTTAGAAAAATGATGTTTACCAAAAAAAAGATTAGAAAAATTATAGGCATGAACCTCTTTCTGTTTAATGAAAAAGTAATAGAAAAGACTGAAATCTAAGTTAATTTTCTAATGTTTCTTTCTGGTTTACTTTAGGTTTCATTTGATCTCTCTTATACTACATAAGATATTCAAACATAAATAGTAGTTTTTAGAAAATTTATGATTTGATCAATCAGTTTCAATTGGATGGTTAATAAATTAGCAAAGTACCATAAAATTTAAAATCGATCGGCCACAAATAAAATATTAATTAAAGATAGTGAAACAAGCATGGGTGATTAGTACAAAAACGTAACCTCTCTTTCTGTCTCTCTCAATCTTTGAAACGACAAAAGTCTTAATGAAACATATGTACATGACACTGATGTGTCTTCGTTGATCGAAAGTTAATTAAAATTAAATGAATTTGATGAGAAACAAATTCACACTGAAATGACTTCTACGATTATAAACTCACGAAAGACATGTTAGATTTATCAAAAGTGGGTTCACTGTGGCGCAGTCCACATCTTATCTGGTACGAAATTTGTAATGAACCGTTTGATCGGAGAGATTGATCGTACGGTGGGCGATGGTTTCAATTAATTGAGGGTTAACATCATCTTACATGTTTAAGCCGAGTCAAAGAGCTCTATCTCGTTAAGTGTTCATTGCCATTACTGGAAACTTGATAAGAGAGCTTTGATCTTTACTCTTTCATTTTTCATAAATTTATTAATCATCCTCACAGCTGTTTTGATTGAAACTATATTCATTTTTTGTGTAGACAGTTATACCCTCTCTACAACAACTTCTCTTGTGAAATTTGGGATATATTTTATGATTTTCTTCACTATATAGTCATTAATACTTGGACAAATTTATTTTGTTAAGAATCGATAAGAACGCTTGAATTTTTCTTAATTTGGTGATTAAGATACTTTAGATAATAAATTTAGCATTAGAGATTTGATATTTTCCACTACATGTAACAGATAAAAAAATAAAAATAATTCGAATGAAGTTACCTTTAATTCATATCAAATGAATTTAGATAAAACAATTACATAAATGTATACTGTTATTAAGAATTCATAAGATAACTTCATTATAGTCCTAAAAAACTTACTTTCGAAATAAAAAAGACATATATGAGCTACATCGCTCCAATGAAAACTGAAATCTTATGTGTCTGGTCTTAACAACTACCACATGTGACATCATTCTTAAGGTGTTCAATACTCTAAAACGATACCATCATATAATAATAATATAAGGATCGAGAAATACATAAAACTAGGATCAAAATAATATTAAGACGGACCGACAAAGGGTTCAAAGTGTGCCATTAATGGAGGCGACAACACTTGGATCTCCACTGATTCTTTCAGCCTCCATGTCTCTTCTCTCTCTTTCCATACTTTACAGTCGAAGTTGCACCCAACATGAGTTTTCAGCAAACCTACGCACCTTTTCACCTTAAATAATCCCCTTCTCATTCTCAAATTCTTCAAACACACTTCTCTTATCTCTCTTATCTCTCTCTCGCTTGTTCTCCTAGTATCTCTCTCCCTCTCTCTTTCTATACATAAAGGTGATCATGGATTTTCAGCCAAACACATCTCTACGTCTAAGCCTACCACGTTACAGGAACCACCAACTAAACCTAGAACTTGTTCTCGAGCCTTCTTCTTTGTCTTCTTCTCCTTCTTCTTCCACCAACTCATCATCTTGTTTGGAGCAGCCTAGGGTCTTCTCATGTAACTATTGTCAAAGAAAGTTTTATAGCTCTCAAGCTCTTGGTGGTCATCAAAACGCTCATAAGCTTGAGAGAACCTTGGCTAAAAAGAGTCGAGAACTCTTTAGATCATCAACCACTGTTGATTCTGATCAGCCTTATCCGTTCTCCGGCCGGTTTGAGCTTTACGGCCATGGCTACGAAGGGTTCGTAGAAAGCGGCGGCTCGAAGGACCTCTCCGGCCGCCGTGTGCCGGAGAGTGGTCTTGATCAAGATCAGGAGATGAGTCACCTTGACTTGTCGTTAAGGCTCTAATTTAAGCTTTTATTTTGTTAGTCATATTAATCTCTAAATTGATTGTTTTCCGATAAATCTCTATTACCTATTAGTTATTTCCTATTATCGTAAACTTCATGTTGTAACTATAGTCCTAAATTCAAATCAAAATTGAGTTTCCAAAAATGTTATCAAATACTTTCAAGTTGATTTTAGAAAGAAAAAAAGGAAATAAAGTATGTCGTAATTTCTGTATATAGATGGTTAATATAAATATACATATAGTATAAGGTCACATGGAGTATATTACTGCATTATAAAATGAATGAATGTCGCTTGTAAATAATACATTATTGATCTAAATATCAATGTGCCCCGACAAGGAGACATGTGCTGAGAAACTATACTTAGCTAAGTAATTTAATTTCTATATCCACAGATGACATCGTTAAATACATACATATACGTATCTATCCATGCATTGTTTTACTAATTATTGTATACTTCTCTTGAGCTCATTACAGCATCGTACACTCTTTATTTTATTTTCCAATTACAATTTTATTGATATACGAAGCTTAAAATAATTAAATATGAATTTATATGATTGACACTAGTTCTTTCTGAGTGAAAAGTATTACTTATAAATTTTCTTAAAATAATTGACATGAAGTTAACAAGAATATAAGAACAAATTTAAAAAATTATAAAGTAATAATATTAATTGAAGTTATGGTTTCATCTGCTAAGACCTTTCTTTATCTATATATATATATATATATATATTTCACATTTTTTTTACATTTTAAGTATATATAAACTTTCTTCATCCGACTCCTATCCGTAATCAATTAAAAGGTCTCGTCGGGTATACCAAATTGAAACAATAGAAAACAAAAAATTACAAAGTCGATCGACCAAAGTTAAAAAAGTACTGTTATTATTTATTTATTTTTATTATGCATTATATTATGTATTTGAAATATTCAATAGTTAAACAGAGTTTTTCTAATGGTTAAATGTCTTAACTAATAGCTCATGTATATAAAATCTGATTCTCTTTCACTGTATATGGTAGTTAATAGAGAGTTTTAGTTATGAATTTGGGTCATGTATCATATCATGTTGATCTAGTCATTGCAAAAGAAATTATAGTTAAAGATATTCACTATACTATTTTTTCGGAATCAAAAAGTTGTACCATTCCAAAAGTAAGGTAATTAAGAGAAGAGTTATCATGAAAAAAGAATGTCCACGTAACGTTATATGTTGAACTGTAAAAGTTTTCAGCCTCCTGATGAGGAAATCTATTTGAATTAATTGTACTTGGTACTTTATTATTCATTATTCATTTGTTTCTTATTTTTTAGCATATGACAGCCGGGAACACTATAATTTACAGTCACATTTTATATTTAATAGACATAAAATATTCTGAAAGAAATTTTAAGAAAAGTAAATTCTCTTGTTATTTCTGTTTTTTGAATTGAATTTTGACTTCAAAACATTCTGTACAACCACGTGATAGAATTTATAATTTTAAGATATTTAACTTAACCATTTAAATAGAGAAAATTAAACTGGATTAGTATACCACTATATATATGTATGACTGTCTAATTTATTTACCCGATATTTAATGCAAGTGAACAATTAAATTAAATTAAAGAAAATAAAATAGACCAGAATAAAGGTAAGTAATGGCGTGTATGAGATAAGAGAATGCAAGAAACTGAAAATATGACATTTAGATCCAATAATTCAATGTCTGAATCGAGCAAGTCACCATGATCGCTTTCTCGAGACAATGTCTCCCTTATTCATGACCCGAAACACTAATTTAACACAAGAAAATTTACAAAAAAATGAGAAAGCTATTGCCACATTAGTTACACACTTGCGAGTGACCGTTATACTAGTGGTAATAAATCTACTAAAGACAAACATACTTGTATATCAAAAAATCGAGATTCACCATATATATTATATAGAAAATTTTAACTAATAAACTAGTCAGTTGTAGTCCAAGGTTAACAAAAAAAAATTACTACATACTTAAATAACTCTTTAATACAATTTAAGATAACTATAATTATAAGGATTGTAATAGTACTATATTTCCTTCATTCCTTAAACATAAATTTTAATAGCTCTTCAGATCAATTTATCTAAAAAGTATCAAAACAAATATTCATTGTCAAACATCATCTGGAGATTTTAACGGAAAAAAAACAGCTGAAGAAATAAAACCGTTTAATAATAATAAACTGTAAGAAAATATATTTGATTAAATGATTGCAAATGCACTCATACAATATTTTCTAATAGTCGTGTAATTGTACGATAAAAAATTCTAAAATTAGATTATAAATCACACTTTATTTATAGCCTCAAGGAACAAAAATAATCATAACAAATAGTAAACTCCAAAAGTCAAGATACATTAATTTAAAAATACTATAGGATTACAGGGACACGTTTAGTGGAAAAGAGTACTGAATATCATCATATATCTGTTGTTTCTGATATATTGTAAAAAATCTTAAAAATTATATTTTCAAGATCTTTAATGGTAAAAATGATTTTGATTAAATGGTGAATGTTATATTTATTATTTTTTATTTAATTTTGATTTTATGTAGTGTTTTTATTTTAGTGATGTTGTTAAAAATTGATTGTGAATTGAATTTTGTCGATTTAAAATTAAACAAATAAAATACAGTTTAATATTTAGGATTTATCGTTACAATACTTATCACTTTCAATTATTTCACATCGAAAATGGATACATGGAATCTTGATAACTAGTGTTGACATTTGATTGAATAGATGTCTAAGAGACGAGTGTTATCGTCCAAACACAAATGCATACTTCTAAGCTTTATTGGTTACCAATCTTGTCCATCATTTACGAGCGACCAACAGGTTTTCTAATGGAACTCACTTTGTTATTATCTCATTTTGTACGATCTTCATATAATTTTATTTTTCTATAAATTACCTAGAAAGAGTTTTAGACGTAATGAACTAATAGATGGTCCCAAAACGGTGTCGTATCAGTCATCCATGATGTTTTTCAACTTGTATCGTAAAAGCAAGAAAGTTAAAATAAAAGATTGAGTCAGTCTAATAACTCAACAATGATTATGTTGTGTTTTATGAACAATCAGGCGTCATAAGTTCTATCTGGACAAAATTGTATTCTCACCTTACAAACTCAAAAGAGATCGAATTAAAATCATTTGACAGATGGATTGCTTTTATCTGAGAGTTATTCTTCAGAGCATGAACGATATGAAGTGAATTCGAGAAGACTTAAAGATTCGAAATTCCCACTTCCTTAGCCTCGGTGACTCCATTAAACATAGCCACACCTTCAGCAATCAGGGCCTTTTATAATCCAATCTATACCTGCAAATCGAGATATTGCTATCCATTATGCGTCAGTAAAGATTTGGTGATGGAAATGATAGATCGAGTTTGCTTTGTTATCAAACTCTGTTGATTGAAATTTAAATAACAAACAAGTTTGATTTTCATTGTTATCCCCGTTTTCAGAAATATAATACTCTGTTTTAAGCTCTGTGTTATCTTAAAACAGAAAATATGGTTTCGTTGCCTTCACTCACATTACCAGTCCAACATTAACGAAACCCCTATTCCAAATTTTTCATAAACTTAGAAAGATAATAACGTAAAAATGACTTTTTGCCTTAGTTACTATAAAATCGATAAGCTCTAAAACTTTTGCATCTTAAATACTAAAAATTTCTATGAACTCTTAAAATTTTTTGGATTCTGATATATATGGACCCTAAGCCATGGCTTAACTGGCTTATGCCACGGTCCAGCTCTGTTCACTCAGTTTGGTTTTTGTTTGAATCAAAACAAAATTGGTTACAGTTATTTAAAAAAAATTAAATTATGACAATGGTAACGAATAATAAATGACCCAAAACGGCAAGTAAATCTTAGAAACTCAAAAGAATAATTGAATCAAATCAAAGAAATCATGAGGTAAAAACAGAAAGACAAAAAGAAGCAGCATCAAGTATCATCTTGTCTGTAACACGATCATTAGAGGTTGCATTCCGTAGGGAAACCTTGAGAGAACCTCTTGAAATCAGTACAATAGTTATAGATCATATAATCATCTTGCACCCACTTCATTTGTCCGAGCTGATTAGAGTTAAGTGTAGTCCACATCCACGAGTTGCTATTCGCATTACACTTATCCCAGTCCCATGTTGAGGTTCGGCTGCATGAGTCTACATCGTTGAAGTTTCTGTACCCAGCACTGAATGGAGCGTTGCTCCAATCGATCTTGACCAAACCACCTTGCGTGGCCCAATCATCAGCTTCCCAAAGACTCGAGTAGATTTTCATTGGCTGACTCTTTGGGTAAGCCACACCGTTGGCTTCGTTGTTCTTGAACTCCCTAATTGGGATTCCGTCCACTAGAAAGCTTTCGAGAACAATTGTAATAGAAAACAAAGTCATAAATGGTAATAGATTGGATCATGCTTCTAAATTTCTGATAAAATCCTATTAAGGCCCAATTGTTATTAGTGTGTCTATCTAGTAACCAAAAACTAGTCAAGCAAAAATAATTGTCATACATTTATATATTGCCCAAAAATATTAAAACCCAAATGATATGAGATATTCTAATAGTCCGGTCGATATTCTATTAGTACGGTCGATATTGCTTACATGATATTGAGAGGGTTCCAAAGGACAGTGTAGGTGTGGTAATCAGCAGTGGGATCGAACCAAAGATAAAACTGCATTTCCCGGTTACCTACACCTCCGGTGAACACATTTGTATGAAGAACATAAGGCTGTCCAGTAACATTCCCCAAAAACTCGAAATCAATCTCATCCCATTTCTCACCTTTTGAAGAAAGCTGTGAAAACATTCTTAATATCAGATTAAATGATCAATACCTAAATTTTAAAAGATTGAAGAAAGAGGAAGTTTTATACGTAGTAAGCTGTGACAGTTCCCGCAGAGTTTCCGGCAACGAGTTTGATCTTCATATCGATCTTTCCAAACAAATACTCCTTCTTTGACTGAAAACCTGAACCAGAGTTCTTGTCAAGACTACAAGTCAAGAGTTGTCCACTCTCAAATATGTTGGCACGACCTTGTCCCCAAGTGATATCGAAATTGTCGTAGAAACTTCCGGCGGAGAGGCCGATAAAGAGCATAAGAGACAACAACAACGACATAGACTGCTTGGTTGCAAAAGCCGCCATTTCTGTGTTGTTGTTGTTGTTGTTGTTAAAAGTACTAATTGTTTTAATGTTTTCTGATGATTTGAATATTATCGGAGATTAATGTTTATATAGAGAGAATTTTTGAATATTAGGTGCATGAGAAAGGTTCGTGGAATCCCGTTAACGACGTGGTAGTCTTATACTGATGATAGTAATTAATATGAATGAATTGTGCCAGCTTATGTACATGTACGTAATCGAGTATTGTACATACAAGCAAACACGTCGTTTTATCATATCATTTAAATGATATATTACAAATAATAATTTTTGAATCAATAATGTTTTTTCGACCGAAGCTGACAGAAAAAATGAAGACGTTATCAGTCGAATTATATTTGTTTGTTCTCGTTTCAGTGAATTGGACCGACATGTTTGTAAAGTATAAGACGGACATGTCAGCCATATGCAAGAATTGTTACGCATATTCTTTGTATATAAAAAACAAACAGAATATTCATTTCAGGTTGAATAAATCTCAGTCAATAATTTATAAATCTTAGTCAAAACACTCATAGTGATCTTGGCTGTTTTTATTACCTCCTTAAACTTTTTTAGTACCCTTAAAAAATATTAATTGTGTAAATACTTTTCTAGAAATGATCATCCATAACTCTTTATCAGTTAAGATATTCGCAACCATGCATAACATAACAACAAAAAACAAAGCCATAATCTAAGATTAAGCCAAGAGAACTCACACCCTCTTTATTATAGATATATACACAAGAACAGGGGAAATTGCTTAAAATTTAACCTAAATACACAACACACTTAATTCGGCCAAGAAGTTTTGGGTTTTGGACCGAACATTAATTGATTGGACAAGTTCCGGAAGCTAGTGAAGACCACACTCCTTGGGAAAACCTTGAGGAAACCTTTTAGTGTCAGTACAATAGTTATAAACCAAGTACTTGCTCTGCACCACTCTCATCTTATTTTCCGTAGTTAGATCAAGCTTTTGAGAGAACCATCTTGGTGCACCCGGACAAAATGTTTTTCCACCGGACGAAACGCATGCGTCGGCTCTAAAGTTCCTGTAAGAAGCGGTGAAGGGTGCGTTGGACCAGTCAGTCTTAATAAGACCTCCCCTTGTAGCCCACTGGTCCGCGTTCCATATACTTGAGTATAGCCTCATGGACTGCATCTTTGGATACGGAATTCCTCTATGTTCTAGATTTTTGAATTGTCTTACCGGAATTCCATCAACCGAGAAACTGCATCAAAGGATATATATATATATATATATATATATATAATCGTCAAGTTCAAACCAATATAATAATTAAAATTCTTCGTTATGTATATGTATTTATGTACTTACACGATGTGATGAGGGTTCCATAAAACAGAGTAAGTGTGAAAATCAGCGGTTGGATCGAACTAGAGATGGAATTGTTGTTCTCTATCACCTTTGCCGTGAGTATACACATTTGTATGCATTATGTACGGATCACCAGTAAGATTACCAAGAAACTCGAAATCGATTTCGTCCCACGTATCACCTTTCGACTTCAACTGCATGTCAAATTTAAACAATCACAAACTGTTATAAATTCTATAAAGTCGAATAGACCTAATCTATAGAATATATAGAAATGAATAATACTTTGTTAAATGATTTTTGACATAGTAAGTTGGTAACATCGCATAGGACCGTCTTAAACTATTTAGAAATCTTTCTTTAAGGAAATAAGAGCCTCGATTCATAAATTCTTTAAGAAAATATCGACCGTTTATTGTTTCAGACAAAGACAAAGAGTTATTCAGTTTATATATGCCCGTGCTTATGTATTTTTTTTGAAACACCACACGTGCTTGTGTATATGTTATGATATCAAGTGAGAGACTAACATAGTAAGCAGTGACGGTTCCTGCTGAATTTCCGGGGACAAGTTTGAGCTGCATATCGATTTTTCCAAATAAATACTCTTTCTTGCTTTGAAAACCAGAGCCAGAGGCTCTGTCTAGGGAGAGAGTGAGAAGGTCTCCATTGTTAAGGACCTTGCCACGACCATCACCCCAAGTAATGTCAAATTCTGTGTCGAAAGTTCCAGCCAAAAGCGGGGTGAACAAGGTCGTGGCCGAGACGGTTAGTGTGAAGAGTAGAGATAAGATAAAAGTAGACCGGTCCATGTTTGTTTGTGTGACAAATAAGATTGAGAATTGAAATCATTCATTGGGACCTTATGTGTTGGGAGGGGGCTTTATACAAGAGAGGCTACTCTTGTCTTTTTGGAGTTTTGTGCCGGTTTGTGACTCTTGTGTAGTTTAAGCTGTGAACAGCTGGTTCTTTCTTGTGAAGCAAAGTCAGCATGTGCTTAATTTTGCCTCATGCTACGTGTGTGCTTCTTCTTTCTTTCGGTACGACTCTGCCTTATCCGGTTCAGTTTAGGCCAAGTTTGGTTTGGGATTCGGGTTTTTGTCTTGTTATATTGGTTCTGCATACGAGTACATATCTGTGATACAAATAATAATTATGACAATAGAATCTATTAGCTTTTCTCTTGGTCAAAGTTATAGAATTGTACTACAAAGTTTTTAAAATGCATTTAAAGTTTTAAAATCACTGCAATCCGAAGTGTAATACTACGGATTCTATAACTTTGGAAAATGTATTTTAGGGAAATATAAAAAAGATTCTTGAGAATTAATCAACTTAACTTGATTCTAGAAATATATGTTATTGAGTTTAATTTTAAATTTTTTAGTTTTAACGTATATATTCTATGGTGAATGGCAATCTCTTTATACTTTTAATTTTACATTGTAAATGATATTTTCACTTTATCATTATAATTGAATTTAAATATTGTTTTTGATAGTATATTATATTTTTATTTACCACACGATTAGAAAATAGGTTTTTAAGTTTATAATATTTGATCCTATTTTTAACTCTCATTATGTGATTACAAAATATTTAAAAATTAGTATTACCACAATATTAGTTTCACAAAAATGTATATAACAATACTATACAATATACCTTTAATCAACATTAAATGTTAACGAAAATTCCATATTTATCTATTTAAATATTTCTACAAACTATCATTAATTTACATATATATATATATCTACTATACATATAACGGGTATAACTTTAGGTATGTTTACTGTTATATATGAGCTTTACGTTTATGTATTAGTGTTTATAGTTTATAATTTATAATTTTTACTTTATTATCTATGGATATAGTTTATAAATATATACATAAATTAGCATAAAGTAATATATTTTCGACGCATCTATCAAAGTCAAAATATTTTAACATCAACAAATCATTATTCAATAACAATATCTGCAAACTGAACTTACAAAGATCTAAAAGCTAAATAATAAAAGTGTAATAATATATTACAAAAATTTAAACAAACATGAATTTTAAATTTTTAATGAATATATATATATATAATTTAAATGAACAGAAATTTATAAATATAAGAAAACACGTATCAACCAACTTAAATGAATACGAGTCAAACCAATTATATAATGCATCAAAATTTTAATAAACGTGAATCCAAAAATATATTTTATATACAACATAAATTATTGTTATCAATCAATTTTTAAAATATTATGTATATCTAAAATAAATAAATATGTATGTACAAAAGAAACTATAAAGTAAATAAAGAACGAAAAAATATTATATATATAAATATTATAAATATATATAAGTAACTATAAATATTTATTTATTTTATTGAACAAACCATCCCGTGAATAGTGAAGAATAAAGACATAACCGGACCTGCAATTTGGTTGTGTTTAGATTACAATTTGATTTTCAGTTTTCTTTGGTTACATTATAATTCGTTTTTGTTTCTGATTTCTTTGAATGTTTCTATTTGAATAAGTATCTCTCCTGATTTGTAGGAGATAGATTAGACACTAAAGAGTAGTAGTAATTTTCTAGCTTAAATTTTTGCAATTAGTTGTAACACTTTCAGTTCATTTTGATTAAGGCAATAGAAAACGTTCAGTACATTCTTTGTCTACAAGTTGTATCAGAGCATCTTCTATAACCAGTGAAGCGAGATGAGTGAAAAGGACGAATTAACAATTCTGAAATTTGATGGAGATTTTGAGCATTGGGCAATGCTCATGGAAAATTTGTTGAGATCCAATGAATGGTGGAATCTCATCGAAACAGGCATTCCACAACCAGAGAGGAACGTGATTCTGACTGGTGCTCAGAGAACGGAACTTGCTGAGTGCAAGCTTATAGATCTGAAGGCAAAGAACTATCTCTTTGCATCGATAGACAAGATAATTGTGAAGACAGTTGCAAAGAAAAATACAGCAAAGGACATTTGGGATTCAATGACGATCAAGTATCAAGAAAATAAGAGAGTTCAAAGTGCTCAGCTCCAGAGACTGAGGAGGGAATTCGAAGTGTTGGAGATGAGAGATGGAGAAACCATCACGGAGTATTTTTCTAAGGTAATGATCACGGAGTATGCCAGATGTGAAGATAGTGGAGAAAGTTCTTCACACTCTAGTGGAGAAGTTCACATATGTGGTATGTGCAATAGAGGAATCAAATGACATCAGAGAGCTGTCAGTTGACGAGTTACAAAGTCGATTACTTGTACGTGAACATAATCTCACGAAGCATACCAGAGATGATCAAGCACTCAAAATTGAAGGAGGTAGAGGAAGAGACGGATATTCTCCAAATAAAGGATCATGAGGATATCGAGGAGGAAGAGGAAGTCGAGGTAGAGGTGCAGGAAGGGCATTTGATAAAAGAAAGATCGAATGCTACAAATGTCATAAATTTGGGCATTTCAAAAATGAATGTCCCAGCTGTGAAGGTGCAACAAACTATGCAGAGTTTGAAGAAGATGTTTTGTTGATGGCATAAGGTATAACCATGGATGAGGATGAGGAGACAATTTGGTACTTGGACTCAAGCTGCAGCAATCACATGTGTGGTAACAGAAACTGGTTTCAAGAAATGGATAACTCTTTCCGTCACACAGTAAAGCTAGGGGATGATCGTAAGATGCTTGTGGAAGGGATAAACAATATGCGCCTAGAGATCGATGGGATTAATCAGATAGTGTCATTTGTTTACTATGTACCAGTTCTAAAGAATAATCTCTTCAGCGTAGGACAACTACAACAAAAGGGATTAAGGATCATCATTGATGATGACGTCTACGAGCTATGGCATAAACATCAACAAAGAGTTATTTAAAATCGATAATAACTCAGAATCAAATGTTTTTGGTCACAGGAAAGGTGAAACGAACAAAAGAGGAGGTGGAATAAAGAATGTTGCAGAGTTCTGTTGAGCTCACAGTTGTGGATTAGCACAGGAGATTTGGCCATATCAACGACATCAGTCTGAAGATGTTGGTCGAAAGGAAGATGGTAACAGGGATATCAAAGGTTGAAGGAAAGGAAGGAGTCTGCGAGATTTGTATGAAAGGAAAGCAGAATCGAACCAGTATTCCAAAACATAGCTCATGGAGGGCAAGTCGTGGCTTGGAACTTATTTACAGTGACATTTGCGGTCCAATCTCGCCCATTTCTGAGAGTGGTAAAAGATATCTCATCACCTTCATTGATGACTACAGCCGCAAATCTTGGATCACTTTGCTCTATGAAAAATCTGGTGCGTTTAAAGCCTTCAAAGAATTCAAGATTGCTCCAAAGAAAGAGATTAGTCAACAGTTGACGTGTCTAAGAACTGATCGTGGCGGTGAATTTAATTCAAAGGAGTTCGAAACCTTCTGTGCTGAGGGATGTGCAATTTGATGAAAAGAAACCATGGAACTAGGAAGAGACAATGAATGATGACAAATTCATGGTTAAAATTAGAGAGGAAGAGGAAGGAAACAGAACACAAGATACAAGGGAAGAAATGTTGGACATTGAGACATGTGACAAAGGAGAACTCGATAATGCTATAGAAAAAGAAACCCAACAATCTCAAAACAACACACATGTAGCCGAGAATACAAGCATGACAGCTAAAAGACAAACTCGAAAACCAGTGTGGATGAAGGATTATGTAGGATGCACTTCTTTTCTAGTTACTGAAGATGAAAATGATGTTCTGGTCATGTTTATGGGCTCAGAGGATCCAAAACACTTTGAAGATTCTATAAAACTCGAAGAATGGAGAAGAGCGATGGAAGCTGAGATATCCTCCATCGAAGAGAACAAAATGTGGGAATTGGTGGATCTTCTAAAAGGAGCTAAAGTGATCAGGGTCAAATAGGTTTTCAAAACCAAACTGGATGAGAATGGGGAAATTGATAAACTTAAAGGGGGACTTGTCGTGAAAGGATATAATCAGAGAAAGGGGATCGATTTTGAGGAGGTATTTGCTCCAGTGGTGCGGTGGGATACTATCAGGATCATTATGGTTTTAGCAGCAAAGAAGAGCTGGAAAGTGTTTCAACTTGATGTCAAAAGCACTTTCCTACATGCATAATTGAAGGAAGATGTTTTCATGGAACAACCAAAGGGATTCGAGAAAGATGGAGAACTCACAAAGTCTACAAATTGAAAAAGGCGCTATATGTTTGAAACAAGCTCCCATGGCTTGGTATAGTCGAATAGAAGGTTTTTTTATGAAGGAGAAATTCAAAAAGTGTTACTGTGAACATACCTTATTCGTGAAAAAGGAAGGAAGTAATATACTGATTGTAAGTATGTATGTAAATGACCTTATCTATACAGGAAACTCGTTGAACATTGTTGAAAGCTTTAAGAAATCGATGATGGAAGAATTCTCAATGACAAATTTGGGAATAATGAAATATTTTTCTGGGAGTCGAAGTGATACAGGATGAGAATGGGATCTTCATCAATCACAGAAAATATGCAGTAGAAATGATGATTAAGTATGAAATGGAAAGCTGCAACTCTGTAAGAAATCCAATGGTGCCTCGATAGAAGCTATCGAAGGCAGGGTCAGGAAATTCAGTTGATCCAACAGAGTTCAAGCAACTCATCGGAAGTCTCAGGTATCTTACAGCCACTCGACCTAATCTAATGTACTCAGTAAATTTGGTCAGTAGGTATATGGAAAAACCGAATGAACAACATATGCTGGTTGTTAAGAAGATTCTGAGATATGTTCAAGGAACAAAAGAGTTTGGTATCCGATACAAGAATAGTGGAAGTTGCAGTTTGGTCAAGTCTGTTGATAGTGATTATGCTGGAGACATGGATGACTGGAAAAGTACTTCAAGATATGTGTTTATGTTTGGAGATGGAGTTGTTTGTTGGGCGTCAAATAAACAAGCCATAGTTACTCTCTCAACCACTGAAGCAGAGTTTGTTTCAGCATCATATGGAGCTTGTCAAGCTGTCTGGATCATAAATGTGTTAGAAGAGATTGAGCATAAACAAATGAAAGGAACAATGATGCTTTGCGACGACAGTTCCACCATAAAGCTGGCCAAAAACTCGGTGCTACATGGGAGAAGTAAGCACATCCATATCAGGTATCACTTTCTGAGAGAGTTAGTAAACGATGGAATCATTCAACTCAGTTACTGTACAACTCAAGAGCAGATCGCTGATATTATGACGAAGACTGTAAAGTTGGAGATTTTTGAGAAACTTAGGAAGAAGATGAGATGTGTTTGAAGGATGAGTAACTTGAAAGGAAGTTTTAAGTTTAGGGGAAGGTATGAAAGATAAAGACATAACCGGACCTGCAATTTAGTTGTGTTTGAACTGCAATTTGATTTTTGATTTTTCTTTGGTTACACAGAATTCATTTTTGTTTCTGATTTTTTTGAATGTTTCTGTTTGAATAAGTATCTTTCCTAATTTGTAGGAGATATAATAGACAGTAAAAAGTAGTAGTAATTCTCTAGCTTAAGTTTTTACAATTAGTTGTAACGTGTCTATATCGGACAATTTCAGTTTATTTTGATTAAGGCAGTACATTCTTTGTCTACAAATAGAACGAGATATTGTCTAGTTATAACAATAAAATCTATTACATTTTCTCTTGGTCAAAGTTATAGAATTGTACTTCAAAGTTTTTAAAATGCGTTTAAACTTGAAAATTACTGCAATCCGAAGTGTAATACTACTTCAAATTTGTTCAGAAGCGGCCATTTTTGGACGGATTCGGAAAATAATACGAAACGAAATACAAGAGATTTGAATTTTTTTTTAAAAAAAAGGCACATTGTAACAGAGACAATATTACTTAATAATGAATATAGTACACAGCAAACGAATAAATCAAATTTAATAGTATACAATAAAATGAATAGAATTTATAAAAACAACCAAAAAAAGTAGAATTTTGTTTCTCTCTGAACTCTTTACTCTCTACGCAACCAAACACTCTTTAGGAAGACCTTGAGGGAATCTCTTCGAATCCGTACAGTAATTGTAGATCATGTAGTTTCTCTGCACCCATCTCATCCTTTGCTGAGCTGTTGAGTCAAGCTCCTGCGATAGCCATGAGCCAGTGGTCCCAACTTTGGAGCCATTAGGACAAGACGACTTGCCGTTTGACCAAACACAAGCCTCCTCGTTAAAGCCACGGTAAGAAGCAGTGAAAGGAGCTTTAGACCAATCAGTTTTGACTAAACCACCTCTCGTGGCCCAATCATCAGCGTTCCATAGACTAGAGTACATTCTCATTGGTTTGTTCTTGGGAAACAGAGTACCTACAGACTCCATGTTCTTAAATTCTCTAATCGGAGTTCCATCGACGGTGAAGATGATTCGTTGTGGGTTCCATAGAATGGTGTAAGTATGGAAATCAGCAGTGGGATCGAACCAGAGTTTGAATTGTTGCTCTTTGTCTCCTTTGCCTTGTGTGTAGACATTTGTGTGAAGTGTGTAAGGATCTCCACTCGAATTACCCAAAAACTCGAAATCAATCTCGTCCCATGTGGTTCCAGGTGATTTCAACTGCAAAAAATGAAAAAAAAAATTAGCAATAAGAACTTCAAAACGTAATATACATAACCAAAATTGTTACTTGTTGTTTAACTTACATAGAGTGTTGTGACTGTTCCTGCAGAGTTTCCAGGGACAAGCTTCATTTGCATGCCGATTTTACCAAACAAGTACTCTTTTCTGGATTGGAAACCAGAACCAGAGAATTTATCGAGAGATAAAGTGAGAAGATCTCCATTGTTCTTGATCTGTCCACGTCCATCTCCCCAAGTAATCTCAACGTCTCTTTGGAAATTAGCTGAAACAGAGGAGATTATCAGAGAAAGAAACAGAGGAAGTAAGTAACTGATTGACATTTTTCAGAATGTTTCAAGTTTGTAGATTTCTTCTTGTATCGTGTTATTGGTGAGTGGATTCTTAGGGTTTATGGAAGAGAATATATATACTGAGAGTGAAGGTTTAGAAAGGCGGTTCGAAATGAGGAAGGTTCGTATAGTGAAAGACAAAAGCCGCGTCTTACAGACAACAGCTGGTGATTGGGCCATCTTGTAGTAAAAGCTGTGTTTTTAATATCTTTGCTTTGGAAATCACGCGGTTTATTAAGTGTTCTTTCTTTTTTTTTTCTCCTTTTATTTTGTAACAGTATTACTTTGGATTTGTAACAGCAATTTTTTTAATTGGGATTTCGGAATTTTTCTTTTTGCTCAGAAAAAGTTGGATACTTTACCACCGGCTTGGACCGACCTTAAGAGAGGTGGAGTTTTACTCTAATGAAACCAAGAGATTCTGTTATAACCTACAAAAAAGGAAAAACGTGTTTTTTGTTTATGATTATTTTATTTTAAAAGTATATATTATTTTTACAATTTTCTATCATCTTATCCAATTTTGCAATTTTATTTAGCAACAAAAAGTATATTATTTTATTAAAAGTATATTTATTAATAATTTGCTATTGTTGTTTCGTTATTCTTGACTCTCGAGTGATATTTTTCTTTACATAATACTTAAAACAACATTGAACCTTGGTATTTTTTTTTATTGACTGAATCTTGGTATTTGCCAAAAAAAAAAAGATTGGTTGAGGAAATAGGCCATCAACAATATTGTAGTTTTCTTCAAGCTTATTATAATGGGAAAAAAACTGAGATAGAACGGGGATAAGTATAAGAAAAAGAAAATGACACGTTATGGTAGTAGTTGGTAAAATCATGATTCTGACTGACTCAAATGTTTAAATGTCTTAAGTGGAGACAGCTAAGACATTCAACTTGATGACAGTCGTGGTCGGGAAGTTTCCTACTCCAACTCCAAGTGGCTTCATCTTCACACCACTCCCAACTCTTACGTCTAGTCTACAAATTCTGAGCTTCCATGAATATTTTATTTCTCTAACACGTATATTTTTGTATATATTTTTTCTCTTAAAAATAGTTGTTTTGGTTTTGATACGTAATGGTTTTTTTATTAATATTCTGGTCTTAATATTTTTGTTTTTTTTGGAGGGGAGGCCTTTAATTTGACTTTGTTTAGATAATTGGCATTTCACAGATATTAACTTTGCAATAATCTCATGATCTTTGGATCTGGAGAAAAAGGTAAAAACCCAACTTCATATAAGAGAGCGTAAGCCAATTTGGATAAATCATAAATGTATTGGGTAAGGGACTAAAAGTTGAACAACTCAATTCTACGACGTCTTTAATTTAATGGGCCAATTTAAAGCCCATAAAACCTCCGTCTACTTGGATAAGTTTCGAAAAAAGACTCGGTCTCTTGCACTTTCGTCTCTTCTAGTTGACTAACTCTTGACTCTTTTAGTTCTCTATAGTACCAACATTACTACGTATGCGTAAGGTGAAACACATTAAACCGGATCTAAACTAGTCTAAACCGAGTCTTTCAATCTTATCAAATATATTCGGTTTCATTTGAAACCAAATTGACGTTAGAAGAACCAAATATGTTTAGTTCTTTTATAATAAGTCGCTTGAAAAGCTCGAATGAGGAAGAATCTTTGGATCTTTTGTTGAAGTCAAACCCTTATATATATAACATGTGTCTGCAAGAGTTGCTTTTCACTTTCCATCTGTTTGCTCACAAGCCAAAACTTGGCCATCAATTCACACAAATGCTTCTCCTTCTATTCCTCTGTCTCATCCAAATGTCACTGTCCATCCTCTTTACATCTTTCCTCAATTATAAATTTTATTTGATCAACCATTAAATTTTCCCAAAAAAAAAGACATGGGTTGTTCAGAAATTCTCATCTTTGTGCCTATTTTGCCATGTTTCTCTTTCATATGGTGCTTAACATTGGCAGGTGATTTCAGAAAAGATGTTGACATTATATGGGGAGGCGACAAAGCAAAGATACTCGAAAACGGTCAAGCTATTACATTATCTCTTGACAAAGCTTCCGGCTCTGGTTTTCAATCCAAAGCTGAGTTCTTGTTTGGTAAGATCTCTATGGAGCTTAAGCTTGTACACGGAAACTCGGCTGGTTCTGTCACATCTTACTATGTAAGAATCTTCCAAACTTATGTTTTTGATTGAATCACTTTTGGTTTGATGATAATGTTGTTAAGACAATGTGTGCTTGTGTGTGTTTTCGTAGCTAGCATCTAAAGGAGCGATGTGGGATGAAATAGACTTCGAATTCTTGGGGAATGTAAGTGGTGATCCGTACACAGTCCATACAAATGTGATCACACTAGGCAAAGGTGGTAGAGAACAACAGTTTCGTCTCTGGTTCGATCCCACCATTGACTTCCACACTTACTCCATCCTATGGAACCCTAAAACCATAATGTAAAAGCTGAACTTATACCTAATCTCTATTCATCTCTTAGCATAACTAAGAAATTTATAGCAGTATTTAAGAGTCGAGTGTTTAGCAGATTCTATGTGGATAATATACCGATAAGAGAATTCAAGAACATGAAGACAATGAATGTATCTTACCCGGAGAAACAAGCAATGAGAGTCCATTCAAGCTTATGGAATGGAGATGATTGGGCTACAAGAGGTGGGCTCGTGAAGATTGACTGGTCCAAAGCGCCTTTCACGGCTTATTACAGGACTTATGAGCTCCAAAACTGTGTTGGATCTATTGTAACTTGCGGTGGTGATGTCTCGAGCTCGTGGCTCAAGGAAAGGATCGACGACACTAGCATGAAAAGACTTAAGTGGGTCAGAAGTAACTTCATGATCTATGATTATTGCAATGACCCTAAGAGGTTTCGTCTGGGGTTGGCTACTGAATGTGTTGATATGAGTTAAAAGTTGTCATAAGCGAAAAATTATGAGATACTAAAATGGCTGTTTAAGTGAATCAATGATAAACAAGTAAAAAACAAATGGTTTTCGTTAATTATAATCTTGTTTCAAAGAAAACTTCTACACTTGAGGCGGTTATTAGAAATTGTTGTTTTCTTTGATTGGTAAACTTTGTTGCTTTTGTTAAATTATGAAATGGTATTTGTATGCGATTTTTGACCTATAAAAAGTCTATGTGATTTATAATAGTTTTTATATTATTTTTGAAAATAATTATGTGATCAACACAAAAGTTATAGACAAACAATATTTTTTGTATGTGAATAAAAGTAAGCTGCTAAAACATAGATACAACAATATATATATATATATTTAAAATATTGTAAGTTATGCAACATGGAATAAAACTCTCGCTCTAAGGCTGGTATGGTTAATGTTTTGTCTAAAGACTTGTTGTGGGTAGCATGGAACCGAAAAAACAGGCTGCCAAGGGTCTCCTTTTGGGTTCTTTGATGCGCAGAAACAAACATTTTGATCTGGAAATTTTTATTGAACCTTAGGCCGTTGGAAAATATATTCTTGAGATGCTCAGTTGGGGACGACAATACTGCCAGCTATTGGTATGATGCCTAGTCTGATCCAGGCTCCCTTATTGACCTTACGGGACCAGTCGGTCCATAACTCACAGTATACATGCAACAACAGTTGTATCTGAGGGGTGGTCAGA
Organism: Lepidium sativum; assembly: GCA_023374145.1. Lineage (NCBI taxonomy): Eukaryota > Viridiplantae > Streptophyta > Magnoliopsida > Brassicales > Brassicaceae > Lepidium > Lepidium sativum. The sequence goes on from JAKUCM010004178.1 coordinate 49,777, forward strand.
TGATTGGTGGACTCTTCCATCCGCAAGAACCCGACATTGGAGTCTATAAATTATGCTGCGAGAGGTGCTTCACCAGACTCCTCTCCCAGATAAAGACAATGGTATGGATTGTTTTCTTTTCGAAATCCAAATTTTCCTCCAAATTAACGTGGGAAGAGCTCAATCCTAGTGCAGAAGAAGTTTCATGGTGGAGAACGGTTTGGTTCAAAGGACATATACCAAAGTATGCTTTCAACTTCTGGATATCAACCCATGATCGGCTACCAACAAAGAGTCACTTATTTCAATGGAATATAGCATCTGATCCATCATGTATAACTTGTAACTTCTGTCCTGAATCAAGGGATCACTTACTTTTGTTTTGTGATTATATAGCTCGATGATTTAGAAACTGATCCAAGCAAGATTTGGCGAAGCCGCATTCCTCTTCTCTAGCTGGAATCATTTGCCTCTTTGGATAAACAAAGGGAATAACAAGCCAGATAAGTCTTTTAAAAAATTGCAGCCCAAACAACCATCTACGACATATCTTTGACATGTGCCCTCAAGTTGGAGTTGTCTTGGCAACACCAATCTTGTTTCTTAGTTCAATAAATCGATGTCTTGACAATGGCTTGGTAAGAGCGTCATCTACATGATCTTTGGTGTTGACATGAGCTACTCAAAGACTACCAGTTTGAATCTGTCCACAAACAAAGTTGTAATCGAGATCTATGTGCTTCTTTTCGAGAGTGAAAATTGATTGTATAAGCAATACCAAGCCTGGTGAAAGCTACGTATTGGGGACTTTTTATTAGCTCGATACTCTGTTGGTGTTAATAGAGGTGTACATGAGTGAAGGGTGAGCTTTGGAGATTTTGCCATAGGGGTGTTAGACGGTTTGGCATCGAGCATGCCATGGCGATGGAGGAGATCAACAATGTATTTTTGTTGATTGAGGTGGAATCCCTTTGATGTTATGTGAGCTTCTATGCCAAGGAAGTAATTTAAATCTTCCGGGTCTTTGATAGAAAAATGCCCAGCGAGGAGTTGAAGAAGTCGATATATCAATGTTTTGTTACTGCATGTAACCAAAATGTCATTTACATAGACAAGTAGATGTGTGAAATTATTCCCACTTTGCAAGATGAACAATAAAGTATCTGCAATTGAATTTTGAAATCCAAGAGAGGTGAGATAGTTCCTTAACTCTATGTACAAGGCGTTGGAGCTTGTTTAAGGTCATACACTGCCTTGTGAAAACAAAACTATCTTTTTTGATGAAACCCGACGACTGTTCCATATACACTTCCTCTTTGAGTGTGTCTTAAAGGAAGGCGTTGTTTACATCAAACTGTAATTTTGGTCAAGCTTTAGAGACTACAATGTCAAAGATGAGTCTTATAGTTGATGATCGGACTAAACGTCTTAATGTAGTCGCGTCCATACTCTTGATTGTACCCTTTCACGATGAGTCATGCTTTGCATTTACTAAGTGTGCCATCGAGTCTGAATTTGTTCTTGTATACCCACTTTGAGCTAATTACGTTCTTGTTTGGTGCTCGTGGAACCAGTGTCATTGTCATGTTTACAGCAAAAGCATTTATTTATGTGGACATAGCGATATGCCATCACTTATCCTTGAGAGCTTGATTCACGGTTATGGGTTCCAAAGGTATATAATTAGAGAGTATAGCTGTATGATTAAACCTAAGACTATTGATGTTCCTCATATTTTGTCGGTTTTGAACTCATTATTACGGTTATATTTGGGAAATTTATCTATGTTTTATTAAGATTTCAGGTCAAAAACGTTTAGAGTTGGAATCATGTTTGAAGGTGGACTTTGGAGAGGTTTGAAGCATTTTTCGGTATTCTCCACGAAAGGAAAGACCGATCGATCTACCAAGGATCGATCGATCAATGATCAGAAAAGATTATGTGCACGATCCGTAGAACGACTTGGTTTTTGAGAAGATCGATTCATCATCCAAAAGATCGACCGAACAACCAAGGATCGATCGATCAAAGCCTTTCGCAGAAACCTAATTTTGCGATTTTCAGCTCTTGTTTTGGGCCCTATAAATACTCTTTTTCCTATTTTTATTAGGGAGCCACTTTTAAGTTGTGAGATACGGATTTTACAGCGTTTTAAGAGTTTGTAAGCTAGGGAAAAGATCTCTTCATACTTCAGAAGAATTTATGAATCCTCTTTATTTCTGTTAATGCAATTTTAATTTCAGTTCATCATGACTTGTCAAATTTATTGTTCTATGTATGAGTAGATCTTAGATTGGATCTAAGGATTCTAGGGTTTTAGAATTCACTGTTGGGGAACAAATAGGATTGATGAATAGATGATTTTCCTTCTAATACTCGAGTTTAATGCTTAGATTAGTCTGATCACCTAGTTGATGATTTTAGGTTGTTAACTTTCCAGAAGATTATTAAGAACTAGAACTAGGTTAGAAGAGCAATTCCTTCACTACCAACGAGAGTTGATGCTAGGTTGGATTGTGGGTAATTGAACCTAAACAATAAAGCCTATCTGTAATCTGAAACCAACGAGAGTTAGGACCTTTAGGTTATTAATAGAGGGGTAGATTCAACGAGAGTTGGTTTACCTTTATTTATGTTCAAGCTGAGAATAAGATTAGAGTAGTTCCTGAATAGTTTTCCTGACAAGAATTCTAACTCCCGAATGAATATCCGAAATCCGATTACTTTAGTTATTTGATTACAATCACATTAAAGTTGTTAGAATTCAATTTCTTCATTCGATTGATATAGCTTGCGATTCAATAGAAATTGAGAGTGTAACTTGGTTCTTCGTGGATTCGATCCCTAAATACTATTTCGTTTGCTGTGCACTTGCAGTTGGATATATGGTTAAAACTCGTAGTATTAATTATACTTGAGAATGTTGTTCTTCCACCATGTTTGCACTAGGTTTATATTTGGCGAAAATTTGTTGTGGTCGTCTACCGCCGATGCCTGAGGAGAAAAATGAGTAGAGGAAGAGAGATGGGCCACTGTTGGATCAAAATGTCGTACTTGAGAATTCTTGGTTGATGCCCTTATGTTTGTGCCAAAGTACCAAAAGTTCTTGAAAGATGTAATTAAAGAAAAAACCAAGGAAGTAGAGAGTATGGCCGTAGAGACTCTTTAAGTATAGTGCCATTACCATTGCTTGTAGTGTCAAGCAAGATTATGATCTTTGGGAGAACTCCTCTGTATAGAGTGTTGAATAGGGTTTCATTGTTGAATCCATGGTGAGGGCATTGAGACTGGTAAACTTTGAAACGCTCTCAAGCCTCACTGGAGGACTCAGAATTATTTTGGACAAAGATATATATCTCGTTTCTTAGCTTTGCACTCCTAGATTAGAGAAAAACTTTGCAAGAAAGCTTTCTTGCACTCAGCCCATGAAGTGATCTTCTCTTGGGGCTTTGTCACCAAGATAAAATGGGAACAACTGCATCTTAAATGCATCTTTACTCACCCCACTGGTCTTTGTCATGCTGCAAAGCCTTTCAAACTCCTCTGAGTGGTCAAGTGGATCATATGTTGCTAATTCATGGAACTTGTTGCTCTGGACCATGGATATAAGAACATTTTTGATCTCAAAGTTATTGTTATGAATAAAATGTGGCACAATCCCATGTTGATGGGTGTGAGTGCTAGGTGCATCTTCTGCTCCAATTTTTCTTGGTCTCCTCTGGCAAGGTCCTTGAACAGGAGGTGCTTCTATATTTGATCCATGTAGGTTATCCATTCCCACTGAATTGTGTTGTTCACTATGAAGGCAGCTTCTCTACTCTTGTAGCTCACGCGGAAGGTGATCAATATTGTCGAGAAAACGGGTAAAATTTTGATTGCCTTTGGAACGTGTTTGCATAGAAGATAAGACTCAACTCGACCTTGCAATTGGGCTGTAACGTCGAGTTGGATGGTTGAGTTGTGAAATCACCGAAACAGATAAACAAAGGCAGAACCAATAGGTAGGTGATTAACATGGAACAAAGACAAATTGGATCTCAGAATATCTAAAATCCTAAATGTAGAAGTTTAAACACCCAACTACGTCAAATTGATATTATGGTTTTCACTATCAATTAATCATATGCAATATCATGATATTGTGGTACATAAGATGTCAATATAATCAGTTGTAACTACTAACAACATGATATTATCAGAGCTATCAAATTCAAGCAAAGAAGAATACAACAAACCCAGAAAATGAAATAAACAACATAACTAGAGAAATCCGAGAGAGATGAGAAGAAAAAGATAAAAATCAAGGCCAAATACTAAACATCAATCAAAGATCTCATTACAAAAAAGAATTTTCTAGTATTTTCTCCAAGAACAAAGAGGCAAAAACGTAGATGATAGGTTTTTTATTAATAAGAGAGGTATTTATAATCCCCTTTACATAACCCTAACAAAATTCAAATTTAAAGTCAACAAAATGGTCTGAAGGTGTTCAACTCGACCATGTTGGGCGAGTCCTAGGCCGATCTGGGTAGTTTAGTAGGAAATATGGCTCTTTTCTATTCAACTCGACCATGTACATCGAGTTAGGACCCGAGTTGGATATTCTGGTGAAGTTGACTCTTTATGATGCTCAACTCAATCATGTACATCGAGTTGAGACCTCGAGTTGGATATTCTGGTGAAGGTTGACTCCTTCTGATATCTAGCTCGACTATGTACATTGAGTTGGAGAAAATGAGCAATTTGGTCTTCAACTTGAACTTGATGGTCGAGCTAGCACATTGAGTTGGTTGAAATGGATATCAGAAGATCAACTCATCCATTGTAGTCGAGCTATGAGGTCAAGTTGCGTGTGTGTTTTTCATCCTTGCCTCGATTTAGCTCTAGGATATATCTTCTTGTTGAATCTTGTTAAGCCCTTCCACTCTTAATCCAAAATGGTCTCCAAAGCGTCCAAATGTAACTAATAGCAACTCTAAATGCAAATATATATGCAATTCTAATGCATAAACACTAAGTATGCAAGTATGGACACAAACACTTCAAGAAAAAAAATTGTATTGATACGTAATATTTCATTACAATAACACATATTTCGTCAAAATATAAAGATATTGTTACGAATTTGTGATATTTTGTAAATGCTATATAAATTCGGACATCGAGCTAGGAACACATGAAGTATTCGTAAATTAAATTGGTAAATTGTCGAGAGTGAGTTAGAGTAATGGTTTTGTACCATTAGGGATCTTGGCAGTTGAAGGATTTGATTCCCACAAATTACTTTCTAGAGTGAGATGTAAACCGACTAAACTATGATGACAAATTTTTTTTTGGTAAAATTGACCTAGAGAGTGCTCGTCTAATGTTTTAATTATTTTAGGATTGAAATATTTGTTGTCCGACCAAGAAAAAACAAACAGCAATTCACAGAAGATATATAGATGACGATTTTAAAGAATTTATTTTGAAAACTTCAAATATGTAATATGCAATAATGCCATACTTCAAATGTTTTGCGCTAAAGTATGTACATCTTTCATGAGTAATAAACGAAACTTGTGGTCTGAGAAGCTCCCTAACCAAACCAAATCCACAATTAGATCAATGTTTTGAAGTTTTGTTTTTTGTTGATAATGTTTAGATCAAGAATTTAGAGGTTAGGTAATGGATTAAAGGGTCCAAAAGACAAACTTGAAGGATCGCAACAAAAATGTGACAGAACGGAAATCCTCTCTTTCTCTCTCTAAATAGTTAGTACTCATTAGGTTTGACTTTTATTAATATTTTGTTTGATTCTTAATAAATAATTATTGCAATAAATAATTATATAGAGCAGAAAAGTCAGCCCCTCAAAAATACTCAAAAAGATCTTCTTAATTCCTTGTGATTTAAAAATTCAGCAAGTGAAGTAGGAGAAGAATTAAAGCATGACATTATCAACTCCAATGTCGTATCTTCCTTGTTCACAGAACATCCTTCTAAACAATTACTAAGTTTGTTATAAGATAACTATACATAGTGCTGTGTTAATCATTGAATTCATGTACATGTACTTGTAATTAATAAAATATTTGTGTACATTGATCTTCGAATTCAATATTAGATTGATCATATATTTTTAAATTGTCTCCATTATATAGAAAAGTAAATTTTTATCAGAAATAAATGTTAAACTAAACTTATAAAATGTTTAGTTTTTTCTTCTTCCTTCTTACTATAATTGCCAAATAAATTGTTAACCGGGATAAACAAATATATGTATATCTTAGTTATGTATTTTATTTATAGTTTGGTTGTGGTTGTAGAAAAGAAAAAATAGTATGTATGATGTCGGTATACTGACAATAATTTTGGATATAAGTTTGTAATTATAATTAATGGTTCGAATTTTGAAAATAAGTCATATTAATACATATGTAACTTAAGTGTAAGGTCTATACATATAACATCAAAGAAATCAATGTCTTGTGTTTTAATTTTTAAAACCAAAAACAAAAATCAATGTCTTGTCCATTACAAACATAAATATGGTCATTACCAACAAAAAAAAACATAAATATGGTTATGTTTTGTATTAATTTTCGCTTCTTTATGTCTACAAACATACACCTAACACGCGCTAATGACTTAACCTTATGGTCAAACTTACACGTACGCCCACACGTGTCGTTTTTATTTCCTTAAAACAAAATTATTTGAACAAATAAGAGATATAATTGGAAATTTTATAGTGTCTGCTCAATAACAATATATACATATTGACTATCAATTAAGTAAGTAACCATGAGAAAATAAAATCGGAGTTTTCTTCTTAAGAAGAAAATTTATATATGATTGACTTTTTATTCAGAGATATAATAAAAATAAAATAGAGGAGAAAAGAAGAAGTATAGGAAAGCTGTATAAATTACGAAAACAATATAGTCATTTACTATTTTCTTTTCCATTTTTTGTTATTCCATGTGATTTTAATGCTGTATAAATTATACAAATATATATAAAACAATCATTTACCGTCTAATTGCTATGGAAAATTCGTACGGTAATGTCTTAGTCAACCCAAGTGACGTGAGATAGTGAGTGACACTTTTCTTGGATTAGTTTTTTGTTGGTAAAAAGACAACATTTTATAATTGGCTAACCCAAATCTTATCTTATATTTGTTGATTTTTTTTTGTTTAAAAAACATTTACAAAGGATAATAGCCAAACCACAAATAAAAGGATATAACTCATGTATATAAGCAAATTGCTAATTTACTTATGTCATTTAGTTAATTTTTTTAATTCACATTTACATGGTTTATGTACCAAATCTTATCATTTACCGATTGTATTGAGTTTTAGTTGGATCCCTCAGTTAAAAAGTTTATTCCTCAGCATAATATTTGCTCACATGATTTCATTTTCTTAAAATGACAAACATAAACAAAATAACTAGAACTAATCTAGGTCCTTCGTCAAATAAATCATGATCTATATAAGGTTATCCTCTCATGACATCAAAAAGGCCACACACAGCAAAAACTTTATTTTATATGTGTAACTTATATAAACAATATACATATATTTAACCACTAACTAGCTCGATTATAATGTCTTAAAGCTTGCAATTTGTCAATTGCATCGATTCTTGGGTTTAGAAAGAGGACAACAAGAAACATTTGCCTTGCTTTAATTTAAAGCTGTGAATTTCGTGGTAATCTTCAATATTTTATTATATATACAAATTATCTTATATTATATTGTAGAAGTATTTAATTATACAGAATATTAGTTGTTCCTTTTAAATTTTTTGATGCTTTCCTCTTGTTATTTTGTGACCTAGTTATGGTTCCTTATCTCACTTGATTATTTAACTAATTAATCAAAAGCTTTTGATTGATGACCAACAAATTATTAAAGGCTTTTGATTAAAATCTATATCATAACATTAAATATTAGAAAAACATATTTATGACAATCAAGGTCAATTAGTTTAAGAAGTCTAGTTGTCCCGATCAGTTATTGTATTTATATTCAAATACAAAGTCCTCGGCAATATATAAAGATCCTCCAAAATTATTTTCTATTTTCAAGAAAGAAAAATAACATCGTATTAGTTCTGCCGAGGAATTTGTATTGATAGTTATATAAACGTGTTATCAAAAATAAAAAATAAATTACCTTTTTTGACAAAGTAATTAGGACGAATTTCGCTAATTTTAAATTGACAAAAACGGTCAAAACAATTTACCCACTGAATTTTTGATTGACTTTTGAATTAAATATGACTAGCTAATCGCATATATATTATTTTTGTAATAAGAAATCGAATCCGAAGAGAAGTAAGCATGTACGCAGTGCTTCTAACTTATACATGATCAAAGAAATCCTTATAATGCTCGTTTCGTTGTAAGTTATATAATATTAACTTAATCTAACTCGTGCACGCTTGAAATAAGCATAATTTAAAAAAAATAAATTCTTATTGAAAGCGCTAAACTTTAGCATTAGAGATCCGATCATTCTCATATAATTGGTAGATTATTATGGTTTATGAATCAGATAGATTTTGTTGATTTAGCTGGAGAAAAAAAATTGTTTTTTAGCTGGTTTAAGCAAAGACTAAACCATAAATATAATAAAGCTATGATATGTTTGCAGATCAAAAAGAATTACACAAGAAAATGTTTTAACGGTAATGGTATTTAGAAAGGTTTAAATAATCAACTTAAATCGTGATTTAATTAATAGAAATATTAAAAAGATGGGTATAAAAATAAATGCCAAACTTAATGTGTATATATATTGTAATTTAGGAGTTCCAACTTGATGTGAGGAATTTAGATTATTTTTCTGATGGTGCAATACACATACAGACACTTACTTACGAGTATCCAAATACACATACAGACACTTACTTACGAGTATCCAAATGATCTGAAAATATAAACTTATAATTATGTAGAAATAACTAGAAAAATGTATTTTAGTTTCGTATAGTAGAAGAATCAAACTTGTAAAGTCTTCAAAGCGAACTCGAACCATTTGACCACAAAAGTTTTGTTAACTTATACACATATTCCCACTTTCGTATAGTTGAAAATGTAACCATTGCGCGTATACTATATAGTCTATAATCTCGATAAACAATATAAATTGCTACACATATATCTGTAAACTAGACTATAAGTCAAAGACCAAGAACTTCTAGAATAAAATGAAATACAAAATAAATAAAAGGAGTAGACATGGAAATTTGATGATAACGTTGATATGAATTCAAAACTTATGTTACGAGGAGTCATGTAAATGGTCTTCTCGATATCGACGTTTCTCCTTACGGCACACGCATTTTCATATATATCATTCAGTTAACTTTTAAGAAGCTTCTTCTTCTATATAACTCCAGTTTCTATCTGCGTTTTTCAAACAAAGTTGTTCTTTTATGTTTTGATGCGTGATATACCTTATTATACCTTATTTATACCGACTTATAACTTACTAATTCATATGTTTTCTTTAGTTTTTGTCGTGTTTTTAGAATCTTTTCAGGTACAAAACGCAAGAATACTTTGGATTCCACATGTTGAGCAAGAGTGGAGCTCGACTTTGGATTTTTCCACTATGAGCTGAACGATCGATCGAGCAACACCAAGATCGATCGATCGCAACTTTAGATAGGGAAAACTGCGTTCGATCCAATGACCGACTCCTCACACCTGACGCGATCGACCCCCATTCGTCTATATGTCATGTGCACGATCCATTGCACGACCGAACACTCAGAGAACGATCGAGCCATTTAAGGAGAAGTTGTGCACGATCCTTTGCACGATATGGAAGCTTCACGATCGAATGAAGAAAGGTTGATCGATCGGGCAGTCTAAGGATCTATCGATCCACGACTCTGCGAAGCGAAAAGGGAATTTCCTTATCTCGTACTAGTTTGGTTTTATTCTATATATTAGGTTAAAAAAACATGTGTTTAAGGAGGATTTTACAGAGAGAAAAAGGAGGAGACTCTTATTGTAACCTAGAAGAGGAGGATTAAGATCTCTACATCCTTGGAGAAGATTCTTAAACCTCTATTGCATATATTCTGAGTTTTGAATGAATTTCTTTACAATTGCTTGTTTGTTCTCTATTTCCATGTCTGAGTAGTTTATAGTCAAGTTTAGAGTATTCTAAGGATCTTAAAAGGATTAAGGATGAGGAACAAATATGTCTCAATTATGGAATCTCAACCTAGAAACATGGTTAATGCTTAGGTTAGAGTAGCTAACTAATCTATGATCTTAGGTTACTTATTATCCCAAAAGTTTAATTAGAACCAGAACCTTTCTAGGTAAGCAATACATTCACTACCGACGAGAGTTGATGCTAGGTTGGGTTGTGGACTCTTAGGAACCGTTAATATTGCATGGTTAGAATCCCAAAACCAACGAGAGTTAGGATCTCTAGGATCTAGGCATAGTGATTATCACTGCGAGAGTAGTTTAGTCAATTGTTATTTCCTAGTCGGGAACGGAAATGATCTTGCATGAATAGATTCTTCATCCTACCTTTGATTTCTTATGAATCTCCTAGAATTGATACTTTGGATATTGTTTACATTAAATTTCCTAGTTACACTCGAATACACTCAAACCACCCATCGACTTAGCTCTAATTAATTAATCAAATCGTTAGTATAACAATTGG